>CAUYPK010008164.1:0-14734 GCA_963574355.1 Loris lydekkerianus | reverse complement strand
TTACCACACCTGCTCCTGGAATTCCCCACCCTCTCATACCTCTGAGCACACCTCCCCCCTCCGCTTGTGTTTATATAGCTGTCAAAAAATAAAGTTTTGGGGAGTTTGATCAGAATCCTGTCTTGCTCCCCGTTCTTCGTGCCTCTTGTTCCCTTTTTTCACTCTCTCAGCTCCATATCCTAGGTCCCTGCTGAACTAGCCCCGCAGGCCGGGGCAGGGGTGTATGATGTCAAGTTGGGTTGCACCTGTGGCTCAATGGGTAGGGCGCTGGTCCCATATACCGAGGGTGGCAGGTTCAAACCCGGCCCTGGCCAAACTGCAACAAAAAAATAGCTGGCCATTCTGGCAGGCACCTGTCGTTCTAAGCTACTTGGGAGGCTGAGACAAGAGAATTGCCTAACCCCAGGAATTGGAAGTTGCTGTGAGCTGTGACACCATAGCACTCTACTGAGGGTGAGTCTCTTTAAAAATAAAAAAAAGGACAGTGCCTATGGCTCACAGGAGTAGGGCGCCAGCCCCATATGTCGGAGGCGAGGGTTCAAACCCAGCCCTGGCCAAAAAAACTGCAAATAAAAAAAAGGACTTTCAAGTTGTTCAGAAAAATATGTTATATACACATAGGTATATGTGTCAAGATGAAACAAAAAAATTTTAGAAATGTGATATTCTATTGATATACATGTTCTCCCATCCCCCTAAGAAATCTTCTAGAATTTATATTCAGAGTTATAAAATGGGTGGGGCGTGGTGGCTTACACCTGTAATCCTAGCACTCTGGGAGGCAGAGGTGGGCAGATTGCTTGAGTTCAGGCGTTTGAGACCAGCCTGACCAAGAGTAAGACCCCATCTCTACTACAAATGAAAAACTGAGTCAAGAGATTCATTGAGGCCAAGAGTTTTGGGGTTGCTGTGAGCTACGATATCATTGCACTTTACTGAGAGTGAAAAAGTGAGACTGTCTCAAAAAGAAAAAAAAAGAAATGCAACAAAAAAGTTATAAAATAAGCATGCATACTTTTTTCTTCATTGAGATCCCAGAGAATAAAGACATTATAAAGGGACAAACTCACAGCTTTGACAAGAACAGAAGAGGGGTCATTGAAGGAGAAAAGATCATGACAAATTTCTGGTAGGCCTTAAGACTGAAGAAATCAGAAGCTAGAATCTATGGGATGATCCTATTGCCCGGTACTGCAGAGGTCTTAGGCTTAGCATTGGCAGCTTCTTTGGAGGACAGAAACAAAAAGAGAAATGGGAAACCGTCACATTCCTGCACTTGGCTTCTGAATTCCAGCTCAAAAAACTTGCAATCATGTTTGTTTGTTTATTTGTTTATTTATTTATTTGCAGTTTTTGGCCAGGGCCAGGTTTGAACCCACCACCTCTGGTATATGGGGCCAGCTCCCTACCCCTTTGAGCCACAGGCGCCGCCTGCAAATCATCTAGCAAAACAAAACTCAGGCAATTTCTCTAAAGAAATGGAATGAATAGGGGATGGTGCCAGTTCAAGACCAGCCTGAACAAGGGCAAGACCACGTTGTCTACTAAAAATAGAAAAACTGAGGCCGGGCGCAGTGGCTCACACCTGTAATCCTTGCACTCTGGGAGACCAGGGCAGGTGGATTACCTGAGCTCACAGGTTCAAGACCAGCCTGAGCCAGAGTGAGACCTCGTCTCTAAAAATAGCCGGGCATAGCCGGGCATTGTGGCAGGCACCTGTAGTCCCAGCTACTGGGGAGGCTGAGGCAAGAGACTTGCTTAAGCTCAAGAGTTTCAGGTTGCTGTGAGCTATGATGCGACAGCACTGTACTGAGGGTGATGAAGTGAGACTCTGTCCCTCTCCACCCTCCCCCCCCCCAAAAAAATTGAAAAATTGGCTGAGGCAAGAGGATCCCTTGAACCTAAGAGTTTGAGGTTGCTGTGAGCTATGATGATGGCACGGCACAAACCCCAGGGCAACAGACCAAGACTGTCTCAAAAGCAAAAAAAAAAAAAGAAAAGATACTTCAGGGATCAAACATTAAGAAGTCGGCTGTGCAAATGGTTCACTTCAGATAGGCAGGAGAAAAACTGGCACAGAGGGCAGGCATGACATGTTCTTTATTCAGCTCACAGTGGCAGGAGGTTGGGGGGAACCATTGCAGCAGGTTCCCTCAAGTAACAAATCCCTGCCCCTTTATACCCAAGTGAACAAAAGTGTCAACATGCCACACAGCTGTTACACAGGCATCATCATACATAGTTATGGTTATCTAAGGACACGAGGCGCCTGTTTTCTTATCCCACAGGCCCGGTGGGGGTTTAGGGGAGAGAGTCCAGTTTTATCTAGTCTCACGCCCAAAGCCCTGGGCAAAGAAACCCAAACTCTTATCTGTTTATCTTTATCCCACAAAGTCTAACTATTTTTAGAAGAGAAATATGAGGAGAAATTGCATTCATTAAGCTAGAGCACAATTACTGTACCAAGTAATTGAATATAGAAATAATGTATAGGTAAGGCAGAAAACAAAGTCTGAAAGAGCCCGAGTGCAGCCATTTTGGCTGATACCAGATCCTAGCCACCCTGATCAAGGAAGTCACCAGTCTGGGACCACCCCAGATGGATGAATTACTAAGCTGGATGCCTTACAAACTGTTGGTGCTTAACTTTCTGTGATAGCAGTTTTGTTTTTTTTTTTTTTTTTTTTTTTTGAGAGTCTCACTTTGTTGCCCCCTGGTAGAGTGCTAGGGTGTCATAGCTAAGAGCAACCTCAAAATCGTGGGTTCAAGCGATTCTCTTGCCTCAGCCTCCTGAGTAGTCGAGACTACAGGCACCTGCCACAATGCCTGGCTATTTTTAGAGACAGGGTCTCGCTTTTGCTCAGGCTGGTCTCGAACCTGTGAGTTCAAGCAATCCACCCGCCACGGCCTCCCAGAGTGGTAGGATTACAGGTGTGAGCCACGGTGCTGGGCCCTAGGAAAAAGCTCTTGAAATTTGAAAATAGGACTATTATAGTTAAATAGTAAAGATCTGCAGAAAAGTTAGAAGTTGAGAAAATCTCCCAAATGTATAGCCCAAGACAAAGTCATGAAAAATAAGACAAAAATGGAGAGACAGATGTTTAACCCAGGAGGTTCAATCTCTATTGTTTTCCAGAGAGAAAATAAAACAGAGGGAGAAACTTATCAAATAAGACACATGACAGCTCGGCACCTGTGGCTCAAGTGACTAAGGCACCAGCCACATACACCTGAGCTGGCAGGTTCAAATCCAGCCCGGGCCCGCCAAACAACAATGACAGCTGCAACCAAAAAATAGCCGGGGGTTGTGGCGAGCACCTATAGTCCCAGCTACTTGGGAGGCGGAGGCAGGAGAATAGCTTGATCCCAGGAGTTGGAGGTTGCTGTGAGCCGTGATGCCACAGCACTCTACCCAGGGTGACAGCTTGAGGTCTCAAAAAAAAAAAAAAAAAAAAGACACACAAGAAAATTCCTAGAGTTAAGGAACATATTAGGGCTTATTTATTTATTACAGTTTTTTTGGCCGAGGCTGGGTTTGAACCCACCACCTCCGGCATATGGGGCTGGCACCCTACCCCCTTTGAGCCACAGGTGCTGCCCTTAGTGCTTATTTATTAAGTGGTATCAAAGGTAAATAGCAAAAGACCCACACACCTCACAGTGAACTTTCTTAAGAAAAGATCTAACATCTTTCAGGAAGAACAAATACATCATCTAAAAAGGAATAACAATCAATCTGGAATTAGGAGTCAACATTAATACCTGATGTTAGCTGGGTGCAGTGGCTCACGCCTATAATCCCAGTGTTTTGAGAGGTCAAGGAGGGAGGATCACTTGAGGCCAGGAGTTCAAGATCATCTTGGGTAACATAGCAAACCACCACCTGTACAAAAAATTGTAAAATTTAGCTGGGTGTCGAGGTATACTTTTTTTTTTTTTTTTTTTTGAGACAGAGTCTCGCTATGTCGCCTTTGGTAGAGTGCTGTGGCATTACAGCTCACAGCAACCTCAAACACTTGGGCTTAAGTGATTCTCTTACCTCAGCCTCCCAAGTAGCTGGGAAGACAGGTGCCTGCCACGATGCCTGGATATTTTTTTTGTTGCAGTTGTCACTGTTTTAGCTGGCCAGGGCTGGTTTCGAACCCACTAGCCTTGGTGTATGTGGCCAGCACTGTAACCACTGTGCTACAAGTGTGGAGCCCATGGCAATACACATTTGTAGTCTTAGCTACAAAGCTAAGTCCTGGGTTGGTTCAGCCCAGGACTTTAAAACTACAGTGAGCTGTAATCATACCACCAAACTCTAGCCTCAATGACAGAGTGAGGCCCTGTTCTTTTTTTTTTTTTTTTCGAGAGAGAGTCTCACTATGTGGCCCTTGGTAGAGTGCTGCAGTGTCACAGCTCACAGCAACCTCAAACTCTAGGGCTTAGGTGATTCTTTTTTGTTGTTGTTGTTGTTGTTGTTGTTGTTGCAGTTGTTCATTGTTTTAGCTGGCCCAGGCCAGATTCGAACCCACCAGCCTCGGTATACATGGCCGACACCATAACCACTGTGTTACGGGCACCCAGCCATGCTTAAGTGATTCTCTTGTCTCAGCTTCCCAAGTAGCTGGGACTACAGGAGCCCATCACAATGCCTGCCTATTTTTGTTGTTGCTGCAGTTGTCATTGTTGTTTAGCAGGCTGGGGCCAGGTTTCAACTTGCCAGCCCCAGTGTATATGGGCTGGTGCCTTAACCACTGAGTTACGGGCGCATAGCCAAGACCCTGTTTCTAAAAAAAATAAATACATAGAGGCTGGGCGTAGTGGCTCACACCTGTAATCCTTAGCACTCTAGGAGACCAAGGCAGGTGGATTGCCTGAGCTCACAGGTTGGATACCAGCCTGAGCAAGAGCAAGACCCCCATCTCTAAAAATAGCAGAGCATTATGGGGACATCTGTAGTCCCAGCTACTCGGTAGGCTTAGGCAAGAGAACTGCCTAAGCCTAGGAGTTGGAGGTTTCTGTGAGCTGTGTGACGTCACGGCACTCTACCGAGGGCAATAAAATGAGACTCGGTCTCTTTAAAAAAAAAAAAAAAAAATTCTAAAACAAACAAATATATATACACACACACACACTCATACATTTCCACACATATGTATACCTGATTGTCAATGGAAAAGAAGCCATATTCGGTAAAATAATTTCAAGAGCTTTATTCTGAGCCTAATTTGAGGATCATGACTCAGAGCCACACCCAAGAAGCCTTGACCAAGTAGATTCACTGCGGTGGGGTCAGTTTGATTTTATACACTTCAGGGAGATAGGAATTACAGGTAAAGTCATAAATCAATGGTGGAAGGCATACATTGGTTTGCCAGGAAAAGGTAGGGCATGTCAAAGGAGAGTCGCTTACAGGTTAGAGGTGGGTTTAAAGATTTTATAGCTGACAATTGACTAAAAGAGTTAGGCTTTGTCGGGTGGCGCCTGTGGTTCAGTGAGTAGGGTGCCGGCCCCATATACTGAGGGTGGCAGGTTCAAACCCAGCCCCGGCTGCACTGCAACCAAGAAAAAAAAAAAAAAAAATAGCCGGGCGTTGTGGGGGGCCCCTGTAGTACCAGCTGCTCGGGAGGCTGAGGCAGGAGAATCGCGAAAGCCCAAGAGCTGGAGGTTGCTGTGAGTCCTGTGACGTCACGGCACTCCACCGAGGGCGGTAAAGTGAGACTCTGTGTCTACAAAAAAAAAAAAAAAAAAAAAAGACTTAGGCTTTGTCAGCTTTGTCTAATAGGCCAGGAGTTATGGAAAAGGAATGCTTAAGTGACTGTGAAAGACCCCCGAAGGGAGACCCTCACTCAAATCTCGGGACGGCGCGGCGCCCAAGGACTCACGAGAGACCACACTTGACGCAAGAACACACGAGGCTTTATTCAGGGAAAGCCAGAGCTCTGGGGCCGACACGTATCTCACGCAGGAGACAGAGGAGTCGACCCTGAACTCAAGAAGGGAGCTCTTTTTATAGGGTTCTGGAAGAAGCGGGAAGAAGCGGATAGGAATGGCGCGTTACAATCTTATTGGTTTATTTAAATTGATCCACTCTATCTTTACATGACAGAAGTTTAAATTCAAGTCAAGTCATGGGGTAGAATAATTCCTTGTATTCGTTTTTCTCAGAACTGCTGCCCCAGCCCTATTGCGACCATCTGGAGCCCTGGACGGGCCTTTTCCTGGAACATGGGGCTCTCAGGAGCCCTGGGCGGGCCATTTCCTGGAACAGGGGGCTCATGTGGGGTAGACACCTTGTAACATGCCTGGTCTAGGGCCAGCTAAAATTTTCCATTCTTACAGTAGCAGTAGACAATACTGATGGAAAGAACTGGGTTAGGAGAATCCAGGAATCTTGTGAAAATTAAACGATGGATCTTGATGTTGTAAGAGAATCTATTGATTATTCCAGAGGATTTAAAACATGCATAAGGCAATTATATTTCCCTCCTAGATATTATTTTTAGTGTTTTGTATGTGTTCTTCATGAGAAAATTCATTGCTTTTTTTTAAATTTGGAGACACGGTCTTATTTTTGCCTGGGCTAGAGTGCTATGGTGGAGTCACCATAGTTCACAGCAACCTCAAACTCCTAGGCTCAAGCAGTCCTTCTACCTTAGCTTCTCGAGTAGCTGGGATCATAGGCACCCACCTTGACGCCCAGCTAATTTTTCTATTTTTGGTAGAGAAGGGGTCTTACTCTTGCTCAGGCTGGTGTCCAACTACTGAGCTCAAGCAATCTGTCCATCTCGGCCTTCCCAAATTGCTAGGATTATAGGCATGAGCCACTGCACCCAGCCCCTGTTTTATCTGTCATACCGTCTCTTTGTCCTTATAATTTCTTTACTTCTAGGCAAAGAAATTTGTCTGAGTTTCCTCTCTCTTACTCTTTCTTTTTTTTTTCTTCCAATTTAAGCTAGGGATTGATTGATTATAGGCCTACTTTTCTAATAAGAACTTAAGGCTATGTATTTCTCTAAGCCCTGTTTGAGCTATGCCCCATAATTTTAAACATGTGCTTGATTTTTATTCAGTTAACAATGTTTTCTAATTTCTCTTGTGAGTTCTTCTTTCACACATGTGCTATTTACAAGTGATTCCTTTATTTTCAGCTACTTGGAGATTTTCTAGTATCTTTCTTTTATTAACCAATAAAAAAAAGTTTAATTACATTGTGGTAAAAGACTATATACTTTGTAACTTTAATCTTTTCCATTTATTGAGACTTGTTTTATGGCTTTAAATATGGTTCATCTTGGTGAATATTTCATGTTTACTTAAAGAATGTTGTTAAGTAAAGTATACTAGCAATTTTAACTAGGTCAGGTTGGTTGATGGTGTTTAAGTCTTTCTTTTCTTTCTAAGTAAAGTATACTAGCAATTTTAACTAGGTCAGGTTGGTTGATGGTGTTTAAGTCTTTCTCTTTCTCTCTTTTTTTTTTTTAAGTCTATATGTTCATATTTCTTTTCTATCTCCTGTGAATTACAGACAAGGGAGTGTTGAAATCTTCAAGTATTACTTGGATTCATTTAATTTTCCTTTCAATTCTATATTTTCAGCATTGTGCAACCTCAGAAAATGTAGGTTCTGATCCAGGAGTTTTAGGGTAGAGTCTCATAGTCTGCCATTTCTAGTAAGCTCTCTGGTAATGTTGTTGCTGCTGGCTCTCTGACTACACTCAGAGTAGCAAAGTTCCAATCTACTGTTTCTAATTTTTCTGATGATAAGAATCAGTTGGTTATTAAAATACAAACATTGGGCCTCATTGCAGTCACAGCAAATATGCATTTCCAGGGAAGGGTCTTGGAAGGCCAGATGTCTAATAAGTACCTGTCAATTCATATCAGGTAAGCTTGGGGGAGGTAGGACAATTGGGTTGGGGGGTAGGGAGTGTACAATGTAGATCTCTCACACATACAGTTTATGGCAGGGTTGGTGCATCTGCTGCTGATCTGGCAGGAGGCAGAGCTCAGACAGTGCTGTGAGCTATGGGGAGCAGCTGTAAATACAGATGAAACTTCCTGGTGTGCTGCCACTCACCTCCTGCTGTGCAGCTGGTTCTAACAGGCCACGGACTATACAGATCTGGGGGTTGGTGACTGAAACTCTGTGAGGTTGGGGATTTTTTTTGTCCCCTTCCAGGTCCTCCCCAGCACTTGGAACACTGTCCAGCACATTGTAGAGCTCTGTAAGTACTTGTAGAATGAATTACTGAACCAATGGCATTTAGCTGGCAGAGAAGTCACTTTTTATTCCCTCTCCTCTTTCCCTAGTAAGGATCTCCCAAGTATTTCTACTTCCCTTATTGGGAATAAGAGAATAAAAACATAATTTTCCTTTATTGGCCTTTGTGGATCGTGGCCCAGGTTAGGAGTATATTTTTCCCCTGTACTTGTGGATGTGAGTAGACGTATGAAGGGGAAAGACTCCAGTTGCAGTGGTTGATCAGACTTTCTATTTTTGTTTCACTATCTGGCTCTGCCCTATTTTCTGACTTTGGGCAGGGGTTTGAGCTCTGTGAGATTAGTTCCTTGCATTTGTGAAATAGGGATGATTATCCTCCCAATGAACACAGAGGTAAATTGAGGATTAAATGCATATAAGTCATTTTCACAGTGCCCGACTCCGTAGGTGCTCAAGAGCACTTTTCTTTAGCACTTAGTGATCTTGGCTTCTGAGCAATGATGATATCCACGGGAGGCAACAGGAACGGACTGATTATCTCTGGTTGGTGGGACATGGCTCACAATGAGGAAGAACTTCCTCTGCTTAGAAAGCTCATTTTAAAGCAGTACTACAAAGCAATTCTTTTTCTGACTTATTCAGCATCGGGTGGCTTTGCAAGCTTTTTCTTTTTGCAGAAAACTTTCTTGCCTTTGCTGAGGTGCTAAATCATCTGTCCTGACCAACTTTATTTTCACTGTTAAAACCAAGCAAGGTTAATTCACATTGCATGCTTATATGAAAACATCACGTGTACCCTAGAAAGATACACAATTATTATGTACCCGTAAGAATTAAAAATTAAAACCCCCAAGCCCCAGCAGGGTCTACCAATGCAGAGAAGGGCACCCACACCCTGGCTGTGGTGAAGTCAGACACTCATTGCTGGAGCAGTGACGCCTCCTGTGGGGAACTTCTTTGAAATGGTGTGTGTGTGTGAAATTCTGGAGTGGTTCAAAAGTGGAGGGGGTCTCTGTCTACGATCACATGTCTTTCCTTGCTCCTTGGGTGGGCCTGCAGCTAAGCCGGGAAGCCACACCTCCACAAGTCACCTGCTCTAGAATCCAGGCAGGTTTTCTCACCAGCCTTTCAGAGGTGCCTGTGAGTGTATGTGCCCAGGAGAAATGCCAATCTTGGCACAACTAGAATGGCTAGAAAGGTGTGTTTTCCCCTTCCCGGGTCTTCCCTGTTTAGGGTACTTGCCTTGCTTTTTACTTTAAATTCTCTTTCTTTTGAGTCCTTGAAAAACATCCTCCCCCAAAGCCATAGTTGGAAATGACTTTGTTGGATATCCTTGTCCCTATTTGCATAAGAAACCAAAGGCCTTTGAGATCTTAACGAATGAATTAAGTTTCACAGGCTAAATTTCAGTGGAGGAAATAAAGGAAATTATCTCTGCTGGAGCCTTTCTAGGGTCCCTCAAATTACAGGATCAGTAGCTATCTGCTTCTGTCTGGTATCCGTCCTTTGAAATACGGATATTGAATTGATTTCCTTTGCTCTTTGTGAAAAATAGAATTTTACTCTTAGTATTTTTATCAAAATAGTTATTTCATGCTTTGTTTTTATTTCCAAGCTTACCACAACCCTTCCCCTCCCCAACTAATTCCATAGAATTGTGAAAACATGAGCTTTATTAAAGAAAGAGCCATTATTGACTGCTCCTGCTGACCGTTCCCCTGTGGCTTGCTTGGGACTTCGTTAACTTATAGGAAATCCCAGATCACAGAGTTATAAGTTATTCTATAGTGTAATATGCCATTTTAGTCCTAGGATAGCATTTCTCTTTCCTTCTTTTGTTTAGTGTAAAACTAGAAATGAGGGCACACGTTCCTTGGCTTCCTCTACAATTTCTAGCAGTTCTATGGTCATTGATAAAAGCTAACTTGTTTTTCTCCAGTACAGTGTTTAAATTTTCCTCTTAAGTCAGCACAGAACCCCAAATATCTGCTAAGAGCTGACAGAGCAAGTAGTTGGCGAAGCTTATAAATAAAGATTATTCACTGTCTGTCTGCTATCTTTATTTATTAAGGATATTAGCCTTTGCTGTATATATTGCAAGTGTTGTCCCCTGTCCCAGTTTTTTAATTAGTTTTTGACTTTTTCTTTCTTTTTTTTTTTCCTTTGAGAAAAGGGTCTTGCTATGTTGTCCAGGCTGGCCTCAAACTCCTGGGCTCAAGTAATTCTTCTGCCTCAGCTTTCAGAGCATCTGGAATTATGGGCATGAGCCACTGTGCCTCGCTCTGACTTTCTTTCTGATAGTATATTTTGTTCCCCAAATGCTTTATGTTTTTACATAGTAAATCCTTTAATCTTTTAAATTTATCTGGCCTCTGGCATACACTGATGTGGCTTTTCTCTATAGAACAGAATCTGTAAAAAAGAGAATTTCTGGGGCGGTGCCTGTGGCTCAAAGGAGTAGGGCACCGGCCCCATATGCCAGAGGTGGTGGGTTTAAACCCAGCCCCGGCCAAAAACTGCAAAAAAACAGACAACAACAACAACAACAAAAAAAACCCCAAAATGACTTTCGGATTGCAGAGGCCATCAGAGGTCATTCTTGTGGTATAGGCATCTTTGGCCCTGTTGGACTAAGAAGGCAGATCTGACTTACCTGGGGTCCTTGGGATAATGAGTTTTGCAGCTGAATATCTCAACATGTAAATCAAACTTTTCTTCCATACTGGTGTCGACTTATGAGAACTGTACAGTTTAGCTGCTCCAGTGTAGGCTTCCTACAGCCACAGCAGAAATCAACTGAGCTTTCTTAACCTTCTCTTTGTAGCAAATGAGCAGCTTTAGGGAAAAAGATTGGTAGTAGCCAGGCTGCCGGTGATCTTGCCGTCATCAACGGATCTCTGCCTGCCAAGAACAGCTGGAGCAATATTGCCCACTAAAGTCAAAATGTTCAGAGTAGGTAAAGTCAGCCTTGTCTTCCTTGAACCCTGGGCACTTTGACACTAGTGATTTCTTTCTTGCTTTTTTTTTTTTTGTTTGTTTGAGACAGAGTCTCACTTAGTCTCCCTGGGTAGAGTGCTATGGCATCATAGCTCACAGCAACCTCAAACTCTTGGGCTAAAGTGATCCTCTTGCCTTAGCCTCCCCAGTAGCTGGGATTACAGATGCCTACCATAAGACCCAGCAAGTTTATCTATTTTTAGTAGAGATACGGTCTCACTCTTGCTCAGGCTGGTCTTAAACTCCTAAGCTTAGGCAGTCCACCCCCTTGGCCTATCAGAGTGCTAGGATTACAGGTGTGACAGCCACTCTGCCCGGCCTGACACGAGTGATTTCTTCCCCCTTAAAAATGTTTCTTCCTCAGCCCCAACAAAACAATGATCATCCTGTATATTCCTGTGTAAAGAGTTATTTTTCAATCTGTTGTGTTGTAGTCAGAATAGACAATTATTTTTCAGTTAATGTTGTAATCCATGTGTCTTGCCATATTCATGTATCATTTTCACTGGCCACATATTATAATAGATAAGATTGTGATTTCCTTCAGCTTTTTATCTTAATCTAAGTTTTCCCTAAAACTAGACTTCAGTCGAGGATTTGGGTGTAAGAAATTGATTTGGAAGGTGATCCTTAGAAGCCATAGGAGGGAAAAGGAAGTATACCCTTGAGTCTCTGCTTTTTTTTTTTTTTTTTTTTTTTGGAAACAGGGTCTTATTCTGCTGCCCAGGCTGGAATGCAATGGTGTAACCACAGCTCACAGCAACCTCAAGCTCCTGGGCTTAAGTGATCCTCCCACCTTAGCCTCCTGAGTAGCTGGGACTACAAGTGCCCACCACCACACCCAACTAATTTTTAAAAATTTTTGTAGAGACAAAATGTTACCCAGGCTGGGCTCAAACTCCAGGTCTTAGATGATTCTCCCACCTTGGTTTCCCAAAGTACAGGATTACAGGGATTAATAATGGATTGTGTCTGGGGCTGACGGGGATGCAGTCTCAGTGGGATTCCTCTAAGAAACTATGTGGAACATAACTTAATTTTCTCACCGGGAAGTGAGAAAGTGGGGGTTACCAAGTCCAATTCTTCAGTGGTTGAGTGTCACTTTGGGTGGTAACTCCCTGGTACGTGTGGCCTGTTGCACACATGGGAGCCAAGCACAGTCCCAGGCTAGACAGAGAGTGCCCTTGGCCTTGGGCAGAGAGGTACAGGGGGCCCGTGGGCAGGAGTTGTCTTCAGATGACCTCCTGGGTGCGTCGAGAGGACACGGGGCAGGGCACAGCTGCATCTTCCACAGCATGCCCCTCGATTGCTCCTTAGAAGAATCACGAATTCTTCTTTAAGGTGGCTTTTTAAAAAATTTCAAAATATTAAGGGGGTACAGATGTTTTTGTTCCATGGAGGACTTTTTTAATGCTTGAGTCAGGGCTATTAATGCGCCCTTCACCTGAATAGTGTTCACTGTAGCTGTTGGGTGGGTTTTGTCCCCTCTTTCTCCTCCCTTTCCCCTGTTTGATTTCCCATGACCTTTACCTCCCTCTGTGTACATGTGGGCCCATGGGTTTGTTCTGATTTATTAGAGAGTACGTGTCCTGTTTGTTTTTCCATTCTTGAGATACTTTGGTTAGAATAATGATCTCCAGTTCCTTCCAAATTGCTGCAAAAGATGTTAATTCACCCTTTTTAGTGTCTGAGTAGGATTCCATGGTATACATATACCCCATTTTGTTAATTCACTCATGAATTGATGGGTACCAGGGTTGATTCTAGATCTTTGCAATTGTGAATTGCGTTGAAATGCATTTTCAACGCAATTGAATATGCATGTGTCTTTTTGATAAAATGACTTCTTTTCCTTTGTGTAAATACCAGCAGTGGGAATGCTGTATAGAATGGGAGGTCTACTTTTATTTCTTTGAGAAATTTCCCATGATGTATAAGAATATGATTAATAGCCATCCTGATGGGATGCCAGGACTTAACTGTAGTGTAGTTGGTGGGACACTGGCGTAGTTGTTCGGAGGCTGTAATTGATACTTGTCCTCTTCCTCACAGACTGGGCATCTGGATTTCCCTTGCCCTGGGTTAACATTTCTACTGGTCTAGGTTCCTTGCCCTAATGGGATAGCTACATCTTCCCCCCCTCTCTCCCACTCCCCCGGTGAGTCTGGCTTCTGATGATAGTGCCCTTGTAAGGATATGGTAGCATCAAGAGGCACCGCAGTGAACCACTCCCATTCCCGGACGTGTTCCCTCCTGCTCCCCTTACGTAGCGGCAATTTTGTCTCCTTTTCATAATCATGGCCAGCCATCCTGGCTGTATTAACTCCTATAGAGGATCCCCAATGATCAGGAAGCAGTGGGAACTTTAGGTTTAGTGGAACTCTTTATGCTGTCTCCTATGAGGTATATTCCACCCCCATGGACTACATATATATTAGATTGTTTCAAATGTTTTGTCCGTTTTAATGTCATGTGTTTTTCTAGCTCCATATCTCAATAAATATTTATTCTACTGTGTCGTGGTATATACTGATCGATGAAGAATTTCGTACTCTATACATTGATGCTGTTCATTTTTTTCTACTTTTAATTTTTTTAATTCTTTTCAGCCTATTACTATATGATGTCATTAAACGATTTTTGGCCAATTTTTCTCTACAAATTCAAATTGAATCAAAGCGCTGCCGAAACAGCCCGAAAAATTAACCAGGCATTTGGCAATGATAGTGTTAATGAACGCACTGTTCGATGTTGGTTTGCGAAATTTCTGTTCCGGAAATTTTAGCCTCTAAGATGAGCCCTGAAGTGATCAATCTAGAGTAATCCAGGACGAGGATTTGAGGACCCTGGTGGAGACTGACCCATCACAAACGGTGCGTGGGAAAGCGGAAGAACTGGGTTTCAGCTCCCATGCAGTTTTTGATGGTTTAAAACATATTGGAAAGGTCAAAAAGCGCGAAAAGTGGGTGCCCCACGATTTAAACGATTGGCAGAAATTGTCACGTTTCGAGGTTTGTTCTTCATTGCTTTTGCGCAACCAAAATGATCCTTTTTTGGATCGGATCGTCATGTGTGATGAAAAGTGGATTCTCTACGACAATAGGAAATGTTCAGGACAGTGGTTGGACACCGATGAGCCACCCAGGCACTTCCCAAAGGAGAAACCCCACCAAAAAAAGATCATGGTTACTGTATGGTGTTCAGTGGCTGGTATGATTCCCTATAACTTTCTGCAACCAGGCCAAAGATTCACAGCAGAGTCCTATTGTGAGGAAATTGACGAAATGTACCGAAAATTGTGTCAGCAGCAGCCAGCACTGGTCAACAGAAGAGGTTTGATCCTGCTTCACGACAACGCCCAGCTGCACATCTCACAAATCACTGTCCGAAAATTAAAGGAATTGAGTGTCGAAGTTCTGCCCCACCCACCATACTCCCCAGACCTCTCGCCAACCGACTACCATCTTTTCAAGCACTTCGATAACTTTCTCACCGGTAGAACCTTTGCCAATCAGGACCTAGCAAAAA
>CAUYPK010008162.1:0-55490 GCA_963574355.1 Loris lydekkerianus | reverse complement strand
TTACCGTTATTTGATCTTTGACAAACCAATTAAAAACATTCAGTGGGGAAAAGATTCCCTATTTAACAAATGGTGCTGGGTGAACTGGCTGGTGACCTGTAGAAGACTGAAACTGGACCCACACCTTTCACCATTAACTAAGATAGACTCTCACTGGATTAACGATTTCAACTTAAGACATGAAACTATAAAACTACTAGAATAAAGTGCAGGGGAAACACTTGAAGAAATTGGCCTGGGTGAGTATTTTATGAGGAGGACCCCTCTGGGCAATTGAAGCAACACCAAAAATACATTTCTGGGACCTGATCAAACTAAAAATCTTCTGCATAGCCAAGAACACAATAAGTAAAGCAAGCATACAGCCCTCAGAATGGGAGAAGATATTTGCAGGTTATGTCTCCAACAAAGGTTTAATAATCAGAATCCACAGAAAACTCAAATGTATTAGCAAGAAAAGAACAAACGATCCCATCTCAGGGTAGGCAAGGGACTTGAAGAGAAACTTCTCTGAAGAAGATAGGCACATGGCCTACAAACATACAAAAAAAATTCTCATCATCCTTAATCATCAGAGAAATGCAAATCAAAACTACTTTGAGATATCATCTAACTCCAGTAAGATTAGCCCATATCACAAAAATCCCCAAACCAGAGATGTTGGCGTGGATGTGGAGAAAAGGGAACACCCCTACACTGCTGGTAGGAATGCAAACTAATGCGTTCCTTTTGGAAAGATGTTTTGAGAACACTTAGGTATCTAAAAGTAGACCTGCCATTTGATCCTATAATTCCTCTACTAGGTATATATCCAGAAGACTATAAATCACATTATAACAAAGATATTTGTACCAGAATGTTTATTCCAGCCCAATTCATAATTGCTAAGTCATGTACCCATGCCCATCGACCTGTGAATGTATTAATAAATTGTGGTATATGTACACCATGGAATATTATGCAGCCTTAAAGAAAGATGGAGACTTTACCTCTTTCATGTTTACATGGATGGAGCTGGATCATATTCTTCTTAGCAAAGTATCTCGAGAATGGAAGAAAAAGTACTCAATGTACTCAGCCCTACTATGAAACCAATTTATAGCTTTCATATGAAAGCTATAACCCAATTATAGCCCAAGAATATAGGGAAAGGGGATAGGAAGGGAATGGGAGAGGGGGGGTGGAGGGAGGGTATTCGTGGGGACCACACTTATAGTGCATCTTACAAGGGTACATGTGAAATTTATTAAATGTCGAATATAAATGTCTTAACATAATAACTAAGAAAATGCCATGAAGGCTATGTTAACCAGTTTGATGAAAATATTTCAAATTTTATATAAAATCAGCACATTGAACCCCATGACTGCATTAATGTACACAAATATAATAAAACAAATCAAAATATAAAAAAAGAAAAAAAATCAAACATTTTTTCTGTATATTAATAATAAACACTTCTAAACTGACAGTAAAAATCTCTTTTAATAACTCCAAAACTTTAAATATTTGAAAATGAAGATAACAAAAAGAGGTACCGGATCTGCATTCAAATACTGCACATGGTAATAAAGAAAATCAAAGAGGACCTAACTAAACGGAGATGCCATGTTCATGAATTAAAGCATTTAATAGTAAAGATGTCCATTCCCCCCAAAATGATCTTAAGAGTTAATGAAATTCCAATAAAAATCAGAATTTTTTGAGATAGAAACATTCATATGCAAAGGCCAAAGAAGTAGAATAGCCAAAACAATTTTGAAAAGGCAGAGTATAGTTATGAGGAATTCCAATACTCGATTTTACGACTTTGAGGCCAGGCACCACGGCTTATGCCTATAATCCTAGCACACTGGGAGGCTGAGGCAAGGGTAGTACTTGAGCTAAGGAGTTTGAGACCAGCCCGAATAAAAGCAAGACCCCCTATCTCTACTAAGAGTAGAAAAAATAGCTGGACATGGTGGTGCACCACATAGTCCCACCTACCTGTGAAGCAGAGGTGGGAGGATCACAGGACCTCAGGAGTTTGAGGTTGCAGTGAGCTATGATGACACCACTGCACTCTAGTCTGGGGAACAGAAGGAGATGCATAGAGAGAGAGAGACTTTAAAACTACAGCAATAAAGGCTGCATGGTATTGCCAAAGAGACCCATAAATCTAGGGTATAAATAGACAGTTCAGAAATACATCGACACAAATGGAATTGATTTATTTTTCACAAAGATTAAAGGACAAATCAATGGCGAAAGTGTAGTCTTTTCAATTAGACCTGCATTAAAAAGGACCTTGATGTAGACCTCACAAACTATGCAATAATTAATTTAAAATGGATTATAAGGGCATGGTGACTCATGCCTGCAATACTAGCACTCTGGAAGACAGAGGTGGGAGGATAACTTGAGCTCAGGAGTACAAGACCAGCCTGAGCAAAGGAAGACCATGTGTCTTCTAAAAATGGAAAAGTTAGCCAGGTCTGTGGTGGGAGTAGTCCCAGATTTTGAGGCTGAGGGAGGAAGATTGTTTAAGCCCAAGAGTTCGAGGTTGCTGGAAACTAGGCTGATGCCATGGCACTCTAGCCTGGGCAACAGAGGGAAATTCTGTCTCAAAAAGAAAGAAACAAAAAAGAATCATAAATCTAAATGTAAATCTTAAAACCATGAAAGGTTTTCATAAATATATATGGAGAAAAAAATCTATACCCTAAGGGTTAAGGCAAAGAGTTCTGGACAAGACATCAAAAGTATAGTTAGTTAAAGGGAAAACAATAAATAAATGAGATATTATTACTGGCACCTGCCATAACATTGGCTATTGTTTTGTTGCAGTTGTCATTGTTGTTCAGCTGGCCCAGGCTGAGTTCCAACCTGCCACCAAACCCGCCAGCCTCAGTGTATGTGGGTGTTGCCGTAACCACTTTGCTATGGGCACTGAGCCCAGAATAAGCTTCTTAAAATTCAATTGTGTCAGTCGTTTCTCTGCTTAAAACCTTTCCATGGTTTCTCAATAACTACGAAACTGAATCCAAATTCTTTACCTTAGCCTACAGGACACATAAGAAATCAAAGATATGACCTAGCCTTCTGCCTTGTGCAACTAACTATGTGGTACAACAGTTATAAAATGGAGAGGATTAGGGAAGAACAGGTGTTTGAGGGGCTTGGGAAATCCCATATCTACACATATATCCATGTATGTGAAAGTTGTATTACTTTCAACTCACAGTGTGCAGAAATCCTGTACAATTGTTTAAGAAAACCTTTGGTGCCCTTCATATTATTATTGTCTACATTAAATCATCCGTGTTTGTGAGAAGTTCCATGATCGAAGAGTGTCTTTATTTATGATTCATTTTTTATATATTTATTACTCCTTGACCTTGTTCATCTAGTCTATTTAAAAATACTAGAATATGTTTTCTCTCAGCTTCTCTAACTGCTTTGACAATAACAAATCTCACTTTTCCTAACCATTCCACCTCTCACAATTTCATATTTTATATACTCTTAGTGTGCTAAAACTATTACTTCATTTTGGATTCATCTGTAATCCCCCACCCCATACATACCCTTCTTCTTGTCATTTATTTATTTATTTATTGCAGTTTTTGGCTGGGGCCGGGATTGAACCCACCACCTCCAGTATATGGGGCCGGCACCCTAGTCCTTGAGCCACAGGCACCACTCTTTCTTGTCTCTTAGAAATTTAATTTTACTTTATTATGCACTACTGGTGATCTTCAAACACCTCTGCTCTTTCCCACTTTCCCCAAGTGTTTCTTTAAATGTCCTTCTTGCCAACTCAGAATTTCTCTACTTATTTGTACAACTATAAAATGATTCCTTTAGGATGTTGGGGGCACATTCTTTTCTCCAGCCCTGACCCTGGATCTGCTCATTTCTTTAGTTCAGAGAGCGTAAGATCTACAGACAAGCCTTAGGAATGAACAGGCCATCTTTGTACTGATGGACTTTATTTTCTCTTGATTCTGAAAGTGAGAGAAGTAAGGACCTATCATCAGAAAGGCAACCCCCTATATAGGATAAAAGATTTCACAGCTCAGGACCATCTGTAGCAGGCAGGTTCAGTTAAGGATAAGAATTTTGTAGAAAAGCACTTGATTTATGAAAACATCAAAACAAACAAAAATAATGTAAGCTCTGTTCCTCTAATCATTTTGGGTTTTTTTTGGAGAGAAATCATAGCATACCTGTAGCCGTTAAGAGGATGAGTTTTGGAGTCCATCAGTGAGTTGACCCCAGCTTAGACTCTCAGCAGGGATGTGAATGTCATTAGTTAACCTTTTCAAAGCCTCAGTTTCTTCATATCAATGGAGACTATTAGTTTCTACTTCATGGGCTGTTGAATGGACCATTACAGATATTTTAAGTTTAGAACTCAAAATCTGGCATAAGTATTCAAATGTGGTATGTTCATTGTTCTTGATCATCAGAGCAACGCAAACCAAAACCACCCTGAGATATCACCTAACCTTTGTGAGAATAGTCCACATCACAAAATCTCAAAGCTGCAGATGCTGGTGTGCATGTAAAGAGAAGGGAACATTTTTACACTTCTGGTAGGACTGAAAAATAATAAAATCTTTTTGGAAGGAAGTATGGAGAATCCTCAAAGAACTCAAATTAGACATTCCATTTGATACTGCAATACCATTACTGGGCATCTACTCAGAAGAAAAAAATTCCTTTTATCATAAGGACATTTGCACTAAACTGTTTACTGCAGTTCAATTTACAAGCACCAAAACATGGACACAACCTAAATGCCCACCAACCCAGGAATGGATAACAAGCTGTGGTATATGTATACCATGGAATACTATTCAGCCATTAAAAAAGATGAAGACCCTACATCTTTTGTATTAACCTAGATGGAGGTGGAACACATTCTTCTTCATAAAGTATTATGGGAATGAAGAAGTAGAATCCAATGTAGTCAATTCTTATGTGAAGGCAGTAGATGATTAACACAAGGGGTAGGGTAGGGGAATGAGGTAACAGCAAGAGGGGAGGAGGGAAGGACATAAGGGGTCAAGGTGTATGGCACACCCCTTGGGGCAAGACACAATTACAAGAGGGACTTCACCTAACAACAGCAATCAGTGTAACCTAATTCTTTGAACCCTCAATGAATCCCAAACAGTTAAAAAAAACAAAACAAAACTCAGTACAAAAATCAGTCTTCCCCATGGAATCAAAATAACACAAAATAATAACAAAAATATTAATAGAAATACTACACCAATAATTAAGGTAGAATAACTCAAATTTCTAGTTTATATTGAGGTCTGTATACTCTTCACCATGTTCGAATCTGCAGAGGCAGATGGTAAAGTTAATTAAAGTCTACTTGGGCTAAATCTTTCAAACTGATGTGATGACTGTTAGCCCTGGATCCTGAGCCCGTCTTGGTGTTCACAAAGCCCTCCAAGCAGTATTCTTCTTCAACATTCTCCTTCTCAAACCCTTCATTTTCTCCCTCCTCCACTTCATTTTTATGCTAAATATAGTCAGTACTATTAAACATAATTTGCATCCATCCAGTGCAGAGCTCTCCATCTTTTCCACAGAAAACATATTAGTCTGTATAATTTTTTCTGTTTTGTTTTGTTTTCTTTTCTTCTCTTCTCTTCTCTTCTCTTCTCTTCTCTTCTCTTCTCTTCTCTTCTCTTCTCTTCTCTTCTCTTCTATTCTATTCTCTTCTCCTCTTTTCTTTTCTTTTCTTTGCTTTGCTTTGCTTTGCTTTGCTTTGCTTTGCTTTGCTTTGCTTTGCTTTTTTTAAGGCATCATCTCTCTCTGTCCCCTCTGGCTACAGTGCAGTGGTATCATCGCAGCTGACTGCAACCTCAGAGTCTTGGGCTAAAGAGATCCTGCTTCCTCAACTTCCAGAGAAGCTGGGACTACAGGCACCTGCCACAAATGCCTGGCTAATTTTTCTATTTTTTAAATTTATTTTTTATTTAAAATTAATATGAGGGTACAAACTTTTAGGTTACACTGTTCTCACTTCCAAGGTAAAATTCCATTTGTAATAGCACCCCTTACCCAGTGGCATGTTATACACCCTCACAACATACATGTTTGGTGAAATCCCAGCTCATGCCCTCCCTCCTTCTGCCAATGAACCTCCCCTCCACCTCCCTCTACTCCCATA
Source organism: Loris lydekkerianus (assembly GCA_963574355.1). NCBI lineage: Eukaryota > Metazoa > Chordata > Mammalia > Primates > Lorisidae > Loris > Loris lydekkerianus. The sequence continues at coordinate 49,318 of CAUYPK010008162.1, read as the reverse complement.
CTAGACTATATTTGTGTTTTATTGTTCATATGAGTTTGTAATTGTCTATATATTGGTTTCATGTTAGTATGGAGTACATTGGATATTTATTTTTCCATTCTTATGATATTTTACTGAGAAGAATGTATTTCAACTTCATCCAGGTAAATGTAAAAGATGTAAAGTCTCCATGTTTTTTAATGGCTGAATAGTATTCCATGGTATAAATATACCACAGTTTTTTCATCCATTCATGGGTTGATGGGCATTTAGGTTGTTTCCACGAGTTGGCAATTATGAATTGAGCTACAATAAACATTCTGGTGCAAATGGCTTTGTGGTAAAATAATTTTTGTTCTTCCTGGTAGATATCTAGTAATGGGAGTACAAGATCAAATGGAAGGTCTACTTTTAGATCTATGAGGATTCTCCATACTTCTCTCCAAAAAGGCTGTATTAGTTTACAAACCCACCAGAGGTATGGAAGTGTTCCCTCTCTTCACATCCACGCCAGAATCTGGGTGTTTTATGACTTTGTGATGTGGGCTAATCTTGCTGGGATTAGGTGATATCTTAGATTTGGGGTTTGTTTGCATTTCTCTTTTTATAGAGATGAGATCTCACTGTTGCCCTCTTGCTGAGGCTGCTCTTGTAGTCCTGGTCTCAAGCCATCATACCACCTTGGCTTCCTAGAGTGACAGGTTTGTAAGTGTGAGCCAACAACCCTGGCCTATTTTTAGTGCTTCCTTCCAGGTGGTAATCACTTTGCATACCATCATGATAGGTCCCAATGTTCAACAAAAAGAAGAGTATCAATTCCAAGGTCTAGCTACCAGTGAAGGAATGCAGGGAACTTCACCCCAAAATACGGCTCCCTGGTATAATGAGTACATTGAATTTAACTCCCTTAGAGATCAACAGACATTGGAAGAGACTTTTTCTCTCTACATAAAGACCTGACAGACCCACCAAAGAGAACAATTATTTTTCCTTCCCCTCATTATGCATTGCAGAATAGAGAACCAAGAATGTAACTAGACCTGCTGAGACCATTTCACAAAATAATATCTCTTAGGCTCATTTATTGTCCAGAGGTAAGACTTGAATGTTTACTGGTGTCAGAAAATAAATATGTTCACATATGCTGTGGAGATTTTGTTTGTTCCAATTGACATTAGCAAACATGTATATGTTTATCAAACAATATTGCTAGTTATAATTATATCAGACATAATTCATAATAAAGTATATTCTAAAATTTATAAATCCAATTTTAACAAAATTGCATTAGCAAATTATTCAAACTCATTAAATCTGAAAACGAAAATATAATCAATGTGAAACAATTGTCAGACATGTTGACATTTGCTGAGTAATCTTTCCATTTAGAAGAGGAATCAGATAGTGGGGTCCTGAGTCTCTTCAACAGAATTTTTTTTTTTACAGTTTTTGGCTGGGCCCTGTGGCATATGGGACCCGCGCCCTACTCCTTGAGCCACAGGCACTGCTCTCTACAACAGAATTTTAAGCGCACATGTTTATAGACATTTTCCTCCCAAATAAAAGAACTATGCAAAAGTTTTAATGTTTAGACAACAGATAGAAAATAATACTCAAGAAATAGTCAAACAAAAATGTCTTTCAAAAGCAGGTGGTCTAACAGGAAAATCAATGAAATAATTTTTGATGAAAACAATTCAAGTGTTCAATGCATAAATTCTATTTTCTCTCAAACAGTAGAATAAGGTGGACCTAGGAATTCTCATACACCTTAATACAGTGAGGAAATAATACTTTTAGAGAATTATCTTTAGGTAAAGAAATTTGAGTTGTCAAAATAAGCAATGCACTGTACTGTACTGCACATGCACATGAAAACCCTGAAAATCAAACTGCGGCAACTAAAACAAATACAATTTGAGAAAAGCCAAAAAGCATTTTCTTTCTGAAATGCCCATACATAATTTTAGGAGCAGAGATTTCTGCACTGGACTGTTATAGCTAAAACATCCCCACACATTTATTAACGGCATTTAGTGTAATGGTGCTGATTTTCTTGGCAGATTCATTTTTTGGCTTATTTTCTTTTTGTTTTTCAAATTCAGTTATCCAATTATATATATTGAGTAAATTTTGAGATTTTTTTTAAAACTCTGCCTTCTGATTACTCTTTGCTATTTAGTCCATCTTTTGCAACCTCTGTTGTTTTGGGGGTTTTGTTTTCTCTTTGAGACATAGTCTCACTTTGTTGCCCTTGGTAGAGTGCTATGGCGTCATAGCTCACAGCAACCTCAAACTCTTGGGCTCAAGTGGTCCCCTTGCCTCAGCCTCCCAAAAAGCTGATACTACAGGTGCCCGCCACAATGCCAAACTATTTTTCAGACACAGGGCGTCACTCTTGGTCAGGCTGGTCTCAAACTCCTGAGCTCAGGTGATCCTCCTGCCTGGGCCTCCCAGAATGGAAGGATTGCGGGCATGAGCACCATGCCCAGCCTTGCAACCTCTTTTTGATACCCTCCCTAAAGTTGTCCTCTCTTTCATATTGTCCTTGATTTGTTTTTAATCAATTTCTTTGCATATGCCTACTAAAATAATGTGATCCAGGATAAGCATGGTTTTTATACATTTCAGCCAACGTAGGAGAGTGTTTTGAGCTTGCTAGTGAAGTGAAATACCTCACATAACCTGGCTTCCACCTTGTATGGGGCTGTTTTATTTCCTTTATATCTTTTTCAAATCTCCTACAGCCATGTATTGTTATCTTGTCCTCAGAAAATTCCTACAGAAGGAATCTGAGGAATGTCTTCTGCCAGAAAAAATGTCTAATTTATATGGCTTTTCTGTTTTGTTACTACCTGCCTACGTTTTATGGCTATAATAAAAATCTCTTTGATCTTCAGACCTACCCCCAAATTATCTGGTATTTCACCTGGAGATGGAGAGAAAGGGCATCTATCTTTTCCTTTTACCTGTGTGTTTTGAAATTGTAATCTATCCTGCTTTTCCACTTCTTATTTTTGGTTAAGAAAGATGGTGAAGAGTAGGTGGGACTGGGTAGCATTTATCTTTCCTATTTTGATTTGAAGATTGATAAACAAACACATTTTGAAACTACGAGAAGATTCTGAATGGTTCCTCTTTTCTAATGCCTTTTGCGAGCAGAAAAGGGTGAGGATGATGAATAAGAAACTGATTCATCAGCAGAAGAAACATTTGAAGAGGAAGAAGTTGATGTTTCTTCTTTTCTTCTTTAGTCTTTTCTCCGCTTTTAGGAGCTTACACAACTTTTTTGCACATTTCTATTTTCTTTGGTTTCTGCTTTTCATCCTTTTCAGTTTTTCTCTGTATATATTTATAAAGCTTCTCAAAAGCATCCTCTGCATCTTTAAAAGTCTCAACTAAAACTAGAGCTTTCTTATAATGACTTTCAGCATTTAAAACTATTCTTCTAACTGTCCTCATCTTCCCACAAGTGTGTGGCAGAGGAATTTTCTTGCATTCCTGCAGGTTGGACAGTATTCTAATGCAAGCTTAAAATCTTTTATTGCTTTGGTAAATACATAATGCTCTATGAACTACAAAATCTTCTACATTTTGTCTATTTCCAGAGCTTTATTTTGTTTATTCATAGCATCTATATTTTGGACAACCTTAAAATAATCAACTCAAATCTTCACATGTTTTAAAGTCCAAGATGCAAATTGCTTTTTTAAATTAATGCAGAAGTAAAATGATCTTCAGAGAAATTTTTGTCATATAGGCATCTTATTAAAGATAGTGGATTGATTAATCTGTCCCAAGTTTTTGTTGTTTGTTGGTTTGAGACGGAGTCTCACTTTGTACCTCTTGGTAAAGTGCTATGGCATCACAGCTCACAGCAATCTCAAACTTTTGGGCTCCAACAATCCTTTTGCCTTAGCCGCCTAAGTAGCTGCGACTGCAGGTGCCTACCACAATGTCTGGCTATTTTTAGAGTTGAGGTCTCCCTCTTGGTCTGGCTGGTCTTGAGTTCTTGAGCTTAGGAAATCCACCTGACTCAGACTCCCAGAGTGCTAGGATTATAGGCATGAACCACTGCACACACCACACATTTTTCTAGAAGGAATTCAACTACTATTGGACTAACAAATCTCAAGGAACTCTGCATGATATTCTCATAAGTCTCCACTTAACTACTATTTAGTTCGATATTGTTCCTATAGCACAAAGGATGTTCTTTGGAGCTAGTTGCACCTAATTTAATATGAGATAAGTGTGGTGGGAGAGATAAACTACACAAAGATACCGCAAGCATTTAATAATATCTGTCAATACCCTTGACTCCAACTTGAACCGTCACTATTTTGATAACATGACAAAGGATCTTGGGGGTTACTGTAAGAAGGTACATCTCTTAATGGACAAAAAGCTGTGATTTCTAAGAAGCTTTGTGTATCTCTTATGATGTCCCTTTCTAGATAGATCAATTCACTGTCTTGAGCTGACTTTCCTCTTCTTGTTATTATGTATTGTTGTATATGCTATATTATATGAACAGAACATAATTAATTTAGCCAATATCTTTTTCTTTTTCTTTTTGCTTGAGATTCTTTCTCTGTCACCCTGGGCAGAGTGCAGTAGTATGATCATAGCTCACTGCAACCTCAAACTCCTGGGCATGAGTAATCCTCCTGCCTCAGCCTCCCAAGTAGCTGGGATTACAGCCATGTGCCCCTGTGCCAGGTTAATTTTTCTGGTTTTTTTTTTTTTGTAGTGGTTTGGGACTCACTGTTGCCAAGGCTGGTCTCAAACTCTTGACCGTAAGTGATCTTGTGGACTTGTCTCCCAGAGTGCCAGGATGACAGGTGTGAGCCTCAGATCCCAACCTGGCAATAGCTTATTGATTGTCAATAGCTTATTGTGAAATTGGGGGTTATTACATATTATGCTTAGATGAACAAACGAGAGAGAGAAAGAGAGAGAGAGAATATGAATGTATATTAGCACACATTTAATTATTTTTTCAGGATAAATACCTTGAAATGTCCAGAGGCTTTTATGGTCCTCATATCTGAAGGGGTTAGAGGCCAGGAATGCTGCTGAATATCTCTGCTTGCACAGAATATTCTCCACCACAACAATGACTGCTCTGGTTCACAATGTCAATAGTGCTAAGGTTGAGAAACCCTGCCTATAGCCCTGTTCTTGCCAGTTGCCAGGAGGAATCCAGGAATTTCAGTCTTGTTTCACTGCTGGGCTCTCCCGCCCATGTGGTTTTCTGTGCATCCTTTTCCACTTCATCTGCTGCCCCTGTGCATATCATAAAACCCTGTCCCTGTGTTCTCTGTTATTCAAGGTCAATTATTAGTAAAATAACTCTTTTCTTTACTGTCTTCTCTGAATAATTCCTCCACCTTCTTTCCCTCATTAAATCCGGCTTCCCTGAACCCTCTTACACCTGTGACACTCTTGAGCAAGGGCTGTTTTCTCTGCCACATCTATTAGACCCCAGGAAATGGGGCAGTGCTATGTGTTTTATTTGTTTTTCCCTGATGCTTCCAAACCTGAATCACTTTCTCTCTAAAAATACACAGATTTTTCATCATATGTCATCAGATCTTAGGATTTGTTATTTCTTCTGGGGGGGAGTCTCTCTCTCACGTCAAGTCACCCCCCTCAGTCCTTGAAAATTTTAGCTCCTGGTTCTGTCATTCTCTGCAACAGTGTTCAATTAATGAATGGTTGTTTCAATATCCATGCAGATGATCCTTCTAGCCTCCTGGTCGCTTTGCTTTCCCTTTTCTCTTTCTCCCTTCCTCAGTCACTTGCTTCCTAGACCTTGCTGTTGCCAGCAGTGCACCTTCTCCATATCTGTCTTTTAAACAGCCCACTCTCCAACTCCACATCCTCCTTTCTGGCTCTTTTTCTCCAGTACTTCAGGTCCAACAATTCTTTGACCCTTCTCCATCAGAGAGGAAAAAAAAAAAAAAAGAAAGAAAGCCATTGATCCTATCACTCTTCTTCCCTTATCTCTCTCCGGTCAACATTTCCTTCTGTATCTGGCTTAAATTCCACCTTGGTCCTTAAAATCTCCTCCTTGCATATCTTCTACAGCCCTTTGTTCTGCTTTCAGTTGCTTTAAACAATCCAAGTTCACTTTCATCTGCATCTACCCTGTGTCTACATCTCAGAAACTGAACATAGTTGGATAAAACTACCCTGCCATGACCACTCTTACCTTAAATTCCTTGCCAGTGTCTCTACTGGGTCCCCTAAAGCTTTCCAGCAGTTTTATTACACTTTCCCAGTTCATTCATTCCCTTGTACTCCCAGATCAGTGATTTTTCAGGTATGGTCCCGACTTATAGTATCAACTTTATTGGGGAAGAATGTTTGAAAGGTAACTCTTGTGTCCCACTGCAGACCTGCCAAATAAGAGACTCTATGTGTGAGAGCTGCAAATTTGCTGTTTTCTTTTGGTGATTCCAAGACATACTCAGGCGAGAAGACCCAAGTTCTAGTTCCTGCCAGACAGTAAAATCTGGCACATTACTTGTTTTCTTTATTTTTTAAACAGCTGGATTGAGAAACAGTAAACATACCACACAATTTACCTATTTAAATTATACAATTCAATGCCTTCTACTATATTTACAGACTATGTAATCATCACCATGGCTATTTTAGAATTTTTTTCACTATCACAAAAAGATCCCCTATACTCCCTAGCTATCTTCTCTTAATGTCCTCATTTTCCCATCCCCTGCCAATCACTAATCAACATTTTCTCTTTATAGATTGTCTGTTCTGGACATTTCATATCAAAGAAATAATGAAATATGTTTTTGTGTGTTTGGCTTCCTTCACTTGACATAATATTTTCGGGTTCGTTCATGGGTCAGAACTTCATTTCTTTGTATTGCTTAAAGAAATAAGAAATAAATATACCAAATTTTGTTTATCTGCTCATCAGTTAATAGAAGTTTCTTCAGGGTGGCAGCAGGCCAGATGTGCAAATCATTTCAACAAGCAATTGCTGAGTACCTTTACACTAGATATTCTCCTTTGCAAACTTCAGAATTTTCACCCCTCTCTCATCTGCTCTGCACCTGAGGCAGAAAGTTATATTTATAGACTGCATTTAACCCTCTGGCTCCATTGGTGTTCAGTGATAGAAAACCCCAGTAGGAGAGAGATGGTCCGGAGGAGAGTGAAGTAAGATGATTCCTTCCTCAGGACAGGGTCCTGTGAAATATGGCCCAGAGGCTATATCTGGCCTACCGTCTATTTTTGTAAATTAAGTTGTATTTAGAACACAGTCTCACCCATCCATTTGAATATTGCCTATCACTGCTTTTACACTCCAATCAGCTGAGTTTGAGTCCTTGTGATAGAGATGATGATTTTTAAATCTAATATATTTATTTCTGGCCCTTTATAGAAAAAACAAACAAACAAACAACAAACAAACAAAATTTGTTGACCTCTGTTTTAGGTCAGGTTTAATTCCTTAGGCAGCTTCATCCTTGCCCAAACTATTGCTGGTAAATGGCCCTCCCTACAGCTACAGCTCCACCATGACTAGAGTTCTTTCTGATTCTGATAACCATCTCTTTCCCTGGCCTTTTTCAGGCCTGATGAGTGGTTTCAGGTTGCTACTTTCAAGGTGTGTCACCATATGTCATAGCCTTCCTTCCCCACATGCACACACTTGGTCTCTTCATGTGTCCTAATTTACCTGGCTGGATTGAGTCACCTGTTCCCTGCCAAGACCCTGACTGCCTATTATGTGAATAGCATTGTACAAGAAAAAAGAAAGAAAGGAAGGAAGGAAAATAAGAAGACTAAGTAAATACTTTATTATCTGATGGTCATGATAGGTGAGGGGTATAAGTAAGATGAAGGTGAATAACTGCATATGAGGAAGCCTATAATAAGTGCAATAAGAGAGAAAGGAAAGATCACATCTGACTGATATATTCAGGAAAGACTTCATTGATGAAGTGTCATTTGAACTCTGAAGGATGGATTAGTTTCGGAGAGGTGAACATTTTTGTAAATAAAAACTACAGATAAGTGTATAGCATGAGATAATTGGGGGAGAAGAAAATAGTAACTTTCAGGGTTTTTTTCGCTAGACATTAGACTAGGCAAGGAAGTTTGGTCATCCTCTCATTGTGTTCTCATAGTGATCCCTTGAAGTAGTTATTATTATTATCCTATTAATGTGTAAAGAATAAGAGGCTTTTTTGAAAACTAAGTAACTTGTCCATGATTGACAGCTTGAAGGGGAAAAGTAAGGATTCTAGATTCTTAAGAATTAGGAAGATAACTAATCATATATTGTGTTTTCAGTGTTGGTTTCATGTTAGTTCTGCTGCAGAAACAAAGCTGAGATAGTAGATTGTATCTTCAAACAATTAACATTGTGTAAAGGACTTTAGGCTATGTTTTCTGAGTAGTGGGTAGTGTGAGGCTTTTTTCCTCTGGCCACAGAGACAATTAGATTTGTATGCTTCAGAAATATGGTTTAGGTTATGTATAAAAGGAGTTTGAAGGAGGTTGATAGTAATGGGATTTTAAATGACAGCATCAATACCTGGATAAGGTTGATGGGACAGAGGAAGAACTGAAGCAAACTGGTGTTTATGTCTGGTGAGGTGGCAATTGGGAAGGTGCTGATATCAGAGAACACAGGAGGAAGGAAAGGTTTTGGAAGAATGGTAAGAAATCTGATTTTAAATATGTGAAGCCAAAGAAATGGGATAAAATTAAAACCTTATTTATAGATAAAATTCTAATTTTCTGTACAATTGGAGATATGAATGGCATTTCAAGACTGTTTTAGGTTGTAGATTGTTGACATGGGAAGGTATGTCACGCATCTATGGTAGGTATGAGAAAAGTGTGAGTGATGGAGAAAGTTGTAAAAACAGGAGAGAAGTTTACCTTCTGGCCATTGACTCCACAGCTGGTCTTCAAGTGTTTCTTCAGCTCCTGGTGGTTGGGCTAGTTTTTATGGATTATATTTTTCCCTTCCCCTCTAAACTAATAATATTAGACTTTGTCATATGTAAACCAACTCTTGCAATTCACTGAATGTGAACATACTATATTTCTTCAATTCTTAGCTGGCTGGATTCTGTAACTGTTCTAAGAGCTGTCATCTGATTGCATAGGCTCCTTATAAGGTCGTGGAATGCTTTGAAAAGTGTATTTGCTAAACAAAACAGGAGGTACACGTGCTCACAACCAGGAGATATGCGCACGTCTATCTAGTATTGCAGTGCCCTTTTCTCGTCCTCTTCCACCCCTGCCTACCTCCTGCCACGGGCAGTTACAAAGCTGGTCAATGACCATCTGGGGGAGGCCATGAGGCCCCCAGTTAAGGACGCAGGTCAGAGATCAGAAAGGCAGAAGGATTTCAGGGAGGAGCAGGGGCAGGGCATGACCTAGCACCTGGCAGCGCCGCTGATTGGCGGAGAAGAAGGTTGTTCCCCCAGGGAGGCCGCTGATTGGCTGTGGGAGGAAGGGGCATGACGTCCTCAGAAGTTGAGCAAACACCTCCTCCCTCCCTGCGCGCCTGGCATCCCGATTTCTGCCGGGACTTCAGAGCGGATCCTGCCCGGGTTTCGGAGTTCGGAGGCGGCAGGGGACGAGCCGGAGCCCCAGAACGGACTAGGTGAGGAGTGGCGCCCCGGAGCGCCGCGCGGAGGGGCGGTGGGCTCGCCCTGCGAGATGCCCTGGGGGATCGCGGCTCCGGGACTCCAGCTTCCCGCCTGGAGGAGCGGGTGGTCTCGGCCTCCGGTCTCCGCGCCGCCGGCAACCCCGGGGCCCGGCCCTGCCGGGGAGCGAGCGCGGCCAGCACGGGGCCTCCTCGCCGGGCTGGAACTCGGAGCGTTTCCTCGCGAGGGAGGGAGGCAGTCGGCGCAGCTCCAGCATTTCTGAGTAGGACGGGAATTCGGATTTCTTTTTCTTTTTTGGCGGGTGCTGGTGGAGCTGTTGCTGGGGGAATAAAGGTTGGTGCTGAAGCTGCAGCACGAACAACCCTGTTGATTTTTGGGTTCCAGCCTATTTGGGTGTATTGGCTGAGGGGAGAGGCTAGGGGAGACCGCGGGGTCTGGCCCCCCACCCGCCCCCTGGGTTTAGTCAAATTCCGATTGCAAACTTCTCACCCCGTGTGGCTCGGGCTGGCCCTTCTCTCTGAGACAGACCCCTCACCCCACCCCGAGCTGCTGTGCCTCGTGCGTACTCTAACCCAGGCAGGAGGGTGAGGAAGTTGGGAGCCCAGCACTGCAGCGTGTTCGGAACTCCGGAGACCCCGGCGGGCCTGGGCGGGGGCGGCGAGAGCTGCGGCGTCGGGAAGGGGCGCGGGCAGCAGCCTTGCTGGATTGGTGGGCCTGTGTCTCGACCACGACCAGAAGACGTGCGGTTTTCAGACCCTGAATTCTGGGGGTCAGTAGACGTTTTTTGATATTTTGGGTGATCCGTTACTGGAATGTGAGGAAGGTGCGGCGTAATGCCTATTATGTGTACTAGCTTCCCCAGTCCCACGAGATGGAGTGGTCATTGACTTAGTGGCTTTCTAATGTTTATTAAACACATCATAAATAATAAATGAGTTTGTGTATATTTTGTCACTTGTATGCCCCTCCCCCCCTTTCCCATGAAGATGAGTGAACCTAGGGTGGCCTTGTTTTCTGCTAGGTAACCTGGAGGCCGTTCTGCAAACTGATTTAGGTGAGCAAAAAGGAAAGCTGATTTACCAGAGTAATTTCCCCACTCTCCAGAAAATCATGTTATCAAACTTACTCGTTATCGGGGACTGTGAGACGAAAACTTTAATTTATTTGTAACTGGAAATTATTTTTCTAACTAGTCCTTCATGCATTAACAGGCCTTGGTTCAGGATTTTGGAAATGGTTTTTGGTGTGCAAAGTAGTCCCTATTTAATAAATGCATTTTCATTTTTCCAAATAGTCTTTTATTAATTTTCTTATAGAAATAACATTACAAATAGCGGTACATTTTCTAGTTGAGGCCACAAAAAGTTCTATGCAATTCATGGAATCATGGAAACAGTGTACATTGGGAATGGAAAATAATGCTATATTCAGCAAATCTAAGATGCCAACAAGCGTAAGACCCATTGCTATTTTAGACATGCTAAGATGTGAAATAAGGTATCTAAAATTTGATGAAATACAGTATTAAGATGGTAATTTATTTATTTATCTTAAACATCCATGTCCACAGGATGAAGATAAAGAGAGGGCTTATTGGGCTTCAATTTTTTTTCCTGAAAAAATGTAAGAGGGGAATTAATATGGAGCCATTCTGAAGGGTTTACCACAGTGTGACAGAGTGGAAGGGAAGGTGTGTCTTCTGTCAGTGGTATGACTTTGCTCACATTTGAAAAATAGGCAGGGTTGGAAGCTTTTTCTTAAAATTTTTGAGTGTATATGGCTTGCAAAGTAATGCATTAGCATGGTACATGTTATGCATATTAGCTGAATTAAACGTCACAACATATTAACAAGTAGATGTTAACGTGACTCCCATTTTGCAGATGAGAAACTGACAGGGTTAGTTACAAACCACGGTCACAGAGCATATTTAGGTCCTGAAGAACCTCGGCCACATATGCACCACAGGAGCCAGCATTCCATAGCGGTCCCCATCTTCTGTTGCCAGCTCTTCGCTCCTGGTCCATGCAATTAATGCAGGTAGCTCGGCTGAACGTCCAGTTTTCCTACGTAGTGTTTTTGGTGTTTTGTTTCCCTGTTTAGAGTACTTTATCTGGTTGTTTATAAGTGAGAGTGCCTATTTATGTACTTAAATTCTATTTTTTTGTAATCCACAGTGCTCAGTCACTACTATGCTTAATATAATCAAAGTGTTAGAGCTGAAAGGGACTTTAGTATTATATTCAAGTCTGGATCAGGGAACTGAGGTGAAGAGAAGGACCCTACAGCTAGTTATATGCCCCAGTTCCCAGCTCTGGCTTTTCTCATAACATGTACTATTTTATAACATTCATTGGTCTATGACATTTTGGCAGAGAATTTGTCATATTTTTTTTTTGGGGGGGGAGAATTTCTGTTCTTAGTAAAGTGTCTATTTTGTTTTCTCTGCTGCATAGCTCTTTATAATGTTTATGCAAATTTGCTCACTTCTTTATTTCTTCTTCAAACATTTGAGGTTTCCCATGTTCCAGTCACTAGGAATACAAAGATGAGCAAAACAACAATTGATATCCTTTTTTAGTTTGGCAAACAGGTGGACAAATAAGCAGATAAGCATTTTGAACTAGACTCCAATTCAGAGCTGTTTGTATTCCAGCTAGGTTAAACTAAAATTGTGATCTTAAGTCTAGGAGAGTAATAGGTCTTATGTTTTTGAATGACTTTGAATAGCTTGATGGGCTGGAGAAATACGAATATTCTCAGTCTAGACTAACTGAGATTAATAGACCCTCTTCCCCAGTCCCACTTTTCTTTTTTTTCCCCCCAGTTATGGCCGGGGCTGGGCTTGAACCCACCACCTCCGGCATATGGGGCCAGCGCCCCACTCCTTTGAGCCACAGGCACCGCCCCCCCAGTCCCACTTTTCTTGCAACTCTGACAAAGTATCTATAAACGGTCTGGTATAGAAGCATTAAAAGAATGTATCAGCACAACAGGAAGGGAAAGTGTGGAGGCCACTGTCCCTGCAAGTTCTAGCAAGTCTTGTGATTGGAAGCGATTTGGATTAGTTCAGGGCCATCACGAGGTGCTCTGTTAATTCTGGAACTATTTTGAACTTCTCCAGGAATATTATGGTCTGGATACCAAATATATAGCGTGGGCCAAGACTCATAGCGGTGGATCAGCCCAGGCTTATTTACAGATACCAGGGCTTCCTGAGAAACCATGTTTTTAAAAATACATTTCCATTTTTTTTAAATTAAATGAAAAGACAAACATAAATAATTTTCACTTTTCATCCATTAACGTGTTTTCTTCAGCTCAAGGTTATATTAACCCATTCTTAGTGTCTCAGTATTTAATCAAACCATATGCATGATTATTATAAATAATTTGGCATTGACTGAGAAATCTTGTGTGGTTTGATAGTTTCCATCTGACTCACTGAGTTATGTTATAATGCAATTATTTAAGAGATGTAAACTAGATGGACAGAGTGCATATTCCAGACTATGGAGGCTAAAGATGGAATACTTGGCCTTAATTTATTCAAGGATGAATATGTACTCCTGTATACATGTCCCAACAGAAGTGATGGAAATTATGAGGAGCTCTGCCTTTCCCTCTTAACCTCTTGTATTTGTGCATTGTTCTGGTTAAGTCAGATTTGTAAGTTTTAAATGTGTTCGGGTGGGATTGATGCTATAGAAAGGATTAAAGATTTTTTATTTTTGATGGGAAAATAAAAATCTCAGTGAAAACCTCAGTTCTCTTTATCTACCTTCATTTCTGATGAAAACTATACAAATCAATTAAATTGTTTTATGGCATAAATACTACCTGGATGGCAGCAGAGAAAAACCTTAATTGGGTTAAAAGTTATACCAACTGGAACAAAAAAGTATGTGGTAACTTATCCGTAGAGGCTTGAAAAATGCTTGTTATAAGACATGAAAAATCCCCTGTTTCTATGATCCTAAATACCATCACTTATAATAATGGATTTTATTTATTTATTTATTTATTTATTTATTTATTTATTTTTAGAGACAGGGTGTACCTTTGTTGCTCTCGGTAAAGTTCTGTGGCATCACAGCTCACAGCAACCTCCAGCTCTTGGGTTTAGGCAATTGTCTTGCCTCAGCCTCCTGAGTAGCTAGGACTACAGGCGCCCGCCACAACGCCCGGCTATTTTTTTTTTTTTTTTTTTTTGCAGTTCGGCTGGGGCCAGGTTTGAACCCACCACCCTCAGTATATGGGGCCAGCACCCTACTCACTGAGCCACAGGGGTTTTTTTTGAGACACAGTCTCACTATGTTGCTCTTGGTAGAGTGCTGTGGCCTTGCAGCTCACAGCAACCTCAAACTCTTGGGTATAAGTGATTCTCTTACCTCAGCCTCCCAAGTAGCTGGGAATAATGGATTTTAGTTATCTTCCATCAGGCCCATTCTGACTCTGACGTTCAGTTATAATCAGCAAATGATCATGCACCGTGAGACATTGATTGGCACCATTTAATTAAATAAAAATTCCTGTTCCTCCTCTGTAGGACCTCATGAAAAGCTCAGGGACTGAATTTCTACTTCTGACATCCTGTGCACAACTGGAGTGCCCCTCAACATAATTTTTGAATTAAAGAAAGAGAATCAAAAGTTCTCATAGTCATAGTCAATGTGCAAAAGATTTTAATTTGATAACTCTATCAAGAAATGTTCTGGATTTTATTTTAATTTCAATGACTAATATATGTAATTATACAAAAGACCAGACATCTCAATCTTTTTAACCATGTACGAGACCCTCTGTTCAGAGGGTAACTTTTCCTGAGATATAATCCTTTAGAAACACACTTCGCAAAATCTGCTTTAGTTCCTTTATGTGGTTTAGGATGATAGTGTACTCCATGACCATGGATGGCATAGTTCATGGTCAATGAAAAAAAAAATTGGTAGGATATGAATGGCATTCCCAACTCTGTGTCTCTGTAGATTTGTCTCTCTTTCTTTCTGTCTCTTTCTCTAATAATTATCCCCCCCACCCCCATTTGTCTTGAAAAGGATAGAAAATAGAAAAAATTATTCAGGCACACTCATTTCCTCTGGAGCCTGAGGTTTCACATTCCACATTTCAGATCCCCCCAGTCAATCTGGTCTGAAAGTAGGTGAGTACAATACAATAAGGAACTGAGATAGAGGCAGCCCATATTCACATAAGTTTTATTACAGTGTATTGTTATAATTTTTTGATGTTTTTATGAGTTATTGTTGCTAACTATTACAATGCCTAACTTTTTAACTTTGATAATAGGTAGGTATATATAGGAAAAAACAGTTTATATAGGGTCTGGGACTCTGGTTCCCAGCTGTCCCCTGGGGTCTGACCACTGTATCTTTCCACATTTCCCTATTGTACCCCCAAGACTTTTAAAGACTTTTCAAATTCCTGATCAATGCTAAGTAAGTGCCTTAGTGTTCTTTTTGTTTTACAAAAACATAGATAAGAAATATTTTAAATTTCATTTCCATATTTGAAACATTGATCTTTATGTGTCAAAGGGAAGACTGTTAGAATTTGTCAAGGGGTCTTTGTGTGTCATCCTGCCTATATAAGACCTCTCTCTCTCTGTCTTCCACCTCCTCATTTTTTCTAGCTCTTTCCTTTTCTGTCCCTTTCTTCCACCTCCGTTTTTCCACTACCTTTTCCTTTCTTGTGCTACAAGCCATATCCGCACCCACCTATCAAGTAACTTCACTAGAGCCAGGGAGTAAGCCAGGATCTTCTTGCCAAGCTTCACGGAAGGCATTGCCAGAAATATACCTTGAATTTTCTACTTGATATCCTTGAAAAAGACCACAAAATACAGGATAAGAAAAGCCAGACCAGCCCACATGGGCATTTCCATGAACTAGACACCTGCAGTGCAATTCAGAAATCCTCACTGTTAATAGTCTTGATGTTTTTAGAAGCAAATGAATGAGAGTCTTGAAAGTTCTATACTGAAACCAAGTTTCAAGTGGTTACTAACAGTTATGCCTTCTATAATCAAACTTTTTTCCCCTAAGTGCCTGGAAATCTAGAATTGGCAGATACTCAGGAACAATTTTCATTGGACACAGGAAGGGGGTCAAGAAAGGCACCAAGTGCTGTGTGGATAATTTACTGTAACTATTAACATCGATGCCATATGGATCTGATTTCTTTCTGGAACAAGAGCTGGCCGGAGTCACAGCATTGTTAGATCTATATGATGTGGCTGTCTCGTCTTTGACAAAGGAAAGAAAATCCTGAGTGTTAAACATTAACCTAGGAATCCTGCTTCTGCTTAAAGCAGCAAATCCAATCAGACTCCAGTTCATTTTTTGTTTTTTTTTTTTTTTTTTTTCATCTATAAAACAGGATAAGTTCCTACTTAATAAGATTTTTTGCAAGGAGAAAATAAGGCCACATTTGTAAAGTGCTCAGCACAGGGCTTGACACAGGATATTTAGCCAATGGTAAATATTGTGACATGCATTTTTTTTTAAAGAAAGTTATAGAAATTATGATTTAAAAATTCCACAGAAAAATTGAAAGTGAAAGTAGCTTCCCAAATGAATCCCAGATGTTCAGTCCCTGCCACTTCTGTCTTTTTTCCTGGTCCGCCAAGATAATCTGTCTTTGCAAACATATGTGTGAGTATGACAAGTGCACGTGTGTGTGTGTGTGTGTGTGTGTGTGTGTGTGTGTCTACCCTGCTTCCCCGACCTCCACCCCAGACCAAGGAGGTGGGAGGAAAGAGGAGAGGTTGTCACTGAATGAGGAGTGGCTGTTGTTGTAAATCAAGCTACGGCTTAGGGGAGGGATTAAATTTTCTGTGAAAGTTCCCTCATGTTAGCGTCAAGAGTTGAGATTCAGAAAAGAAGATACAGGATTAAGAAGTCACCTGTGAGTTGATGAAATACAGCCCTGCTGGGAAAACAGGACCATTTCTGAACATATGTGTGTTCAAAGCAATCTGTGTCCTTGGAAATGGTTTTATTTAGGAATTGAGGGATTTAAATTCTATGTGACAGTGCTGCTTTTCTTTTACTTGGGAAAGGTGGACTGTTATGGGCTTGGACTTGGATTTAATGTAGCCTCTTTTAAAAACAAAGCTACATGAGTAAATTTAAAAATTAGGTACGTATATAAAAGTCCTTCACTGAAATGTCAGTTATCTATTTTGACATGCATATTTTGGTCCAGAAGAAGTCTGAACTCCTAATCATTGGCAAGACAGCTTCTCCCTATAGCTTTCCTAGTGGCAGTCTTGGCTCTTTGCTTTACTCACTAATTCTGTTGTGTGGGGTATAAATGTATCATCTGGGTATCAAGTAGTTGTTTGCTCCAGGAAATGTACTAGTCTGCTATGCTTAAATTGTTGGGGCAATCTTCCCCATCTGTAAGGTAGGTGCTCAGATTGTCCTCTGATGTAACAGAAATATATTTCATGAAAGTTTTGCTATAAACTAGCAGTAATAAGGAGGAAATTTCTAGAAGTTATAAAATCATTTGGTTCTTATATTTTGCTTCCACCCTTAGACAGAATTATCAGTAATATCAGTTAAATTATCAGTAGTATTTGGTTACATAATATATGTAATTATTTGAAGAAGGATAGAAGACTACTAGACCTGGAAATTTATGCTTTAAAGATTTATATAAACTGCACTCTGCACAGGATACATAGCAAGACTTTTATAAATATTTCTTGATTAATTAAATGAGTAGAATCATGCAATCTGGAATAGCAGTTAGAAAACTGATTTAGGCAGGTTGGGATTTAATGCAATAGCGGAAGGAAGCAGTGGAGAAGCATGCCGGGAAGGGGGTCCAGCATGTTCACAGCAATGCAGGGGAACAGGGAGGGTGGGGCTAGGGACTCTAAGGTGACAGCAGGACGATCTAAGGCCATGCTACTTGCTCTTCTGACACTTATGTTTGTTTGGTTTTTCTTAAATTTCCATTCTATCGAGAATCAAAACTTTTATAAGTTTCAGTAACAATAAATTACTAGCAAAATGATCCTGTGATAGATATTAAGGTTTCTAAATGTTTACTTCCTATTTCTGTATATATCTCATCATGCAGAAGAAAAAAAAAAAACAACACTTCATTGACACTAGTTTGCAAAACATACTGACCAGCACTTGTTTGGGGAATGATCAGAAATGAAGCTGCAAAGACGATGGCACAAAGGAATGTTGTGAAGAACCTTAGACTCTTGCATATTATGATAAGGATTTTGAATTTTATGCCATCGAAATTGGGATCCATCTGAGAGTCCTGCTTTTTGTTATCTTCCTGGATTTGTGCCGAGAAGATGTTTGATAGAACATATATTTAAAAAGCTCTTCTTGGTTGAGTAGTTTTCGGTTGGTGACATATAAGTTGGCCTAGATGCATTAGATTGTGAGTTAAGTAACCTTAATTTTGCAAGTTGGGTCTGGGTGGGGAAAGAAAGGTTTGGCATCCAGTTCTGCTCTGCCTGTTCTCTGCTTTGGGCCTGTTATCATGCGGGCTGGTTGTATTTTACAGCAGATTTCTGAGGAGACCAGAATGATCCATCTCTCCTTCTGTCCTTTGTTGTTCTGCTCTTCACGTTGTCTTTACAATCACCAGGTGTCAAGATGCTGCGCCTACCTAGGACCAAACTGGGCAGGCTGGGGGTCCACTTCTCCAAGGGCCTTCACCACAAAGCTGTGATGGCCCTCAGGCGGGAGGATGTGAACGCCTGGGAGAGGAGGGCCCCTCTAGCTCCCAAGCACATCAAAGGCATCACCAATCTGGGATACAAGGTCTTGATACAGCCTTCAAATCGACGGGCCATTCATGATAAGGTGAATATTTTTCATTTAAAAAAAATGTGAGAATAAAATGAACTTGTACATAAAAATGAAGGAACATCTGAGCGAAAATAAAATGTTTGCTAGTGTCAATTTAATTCCATTCCTTTGGTTAAAAAATAGTATTTTCACCCTATTACGCGTTTTCTCCACCTGAACTATAAAGGGCCTGCTTTTAGAGGCTCATGTCTTTCAGTTACTCTCTCCTTTATGTGCAGCTCTGGTCCTGAGGCTAGGGAGACGAGACAGCATTCTTGCACCCAGAGAACTGTTCTCTGAGTAGATTTTATTCATGAGAATGTACCCTCCCATCCACTTTCAGAAGCTCTTTACATTCATCTTTCTGTGTACTCTTCCCAATAAGCTGACCTACACTTTGCATAATAATTACTGGGTCATCTGTGGGGTGAGATCCTGAGATATGTGAAATTTCGTGTTCCTCAAGAACTTTTAAACTAATGATGTTACCATCCTCCCTTGATAAGCTTTGCCCAAATCAGATTTTACATGCAGGCTTGCAAAATGATGATTTTCTGCTTTTATCACTCCTCTTAAGTTTATTTGCTAACATTCTTCTTTAGAAAGGAGATTTCCCTTCATTTTTTCCTTCTTTTTGCCTATTTCCTCCTTTTTGGGTTATGAGCTATTTTATTACAGTGAAGTAAACTGCCAAACTGTGAACTCTGTAATTTAGTGTTTCATGATTCTTTAAAGACTTTCTTAATATTGCATTTAAAGCCTTACTGTGAGGAGTTTACAGATACATGTATATATTGACAAGGTAAAAAAAAAATTTTTTTTTTTTTTTGCAGTTTCTGGCCAGGGCTAGGTTTGAACCTGCCACATCCGGCATATGGGGCCAGCCACAGGCGCCGCCCTGACAAGATAAATCTTAAAATAGTACTTCAAAGATGGGTTGTAAACTATTTTATTGCAGTGAATTGAACTATTTATCAAGCTGTGCATTCTATAATTCAGTGTTGCAGCAGTCTTCTTTATCTTTTGCTCTATTGAGTATCATCACAGAAACGTGGGAATCTTTAATACAATCTGTTAACCACTATTCTTTTTAATGTCCTAATTATCTAAATGTGCTTAACAAGAGTCCCTTTCAGGCTGCTCTCTGTCCTTTGGACATGAGTCCATTTATCTTTGAGTTGTCTTGTTTCTTGGAATAACAAATTGTCCTAGGCTCCCCTTAAACTTTCCCTGCCTCACACATGGAATTCACTCTTCCTTCCTCCCTCCTTCTTTCCCTCCCTTCTTTCCTCCTTTCCTTCCTCTCTCCCATGTTTCTCTCTTTCTTTCTTTCCAGACAGAGTCTCACTCTGTTGCCCTAGGCTAGAGTGCTGTGGCATCAGTCTAGTTCACAGGAACCTCAAACTCCTGGGTGCAAGTGATCCTTCTACTGAGGTCTCCCAGAGTGCTAGGATTATAGGCGTGAGCCACCATGTCTGGCCTGGAACTGTTTCACAAAAGATTCATTATTTCATTTACTATATAAAAATGAAGATCTACTATGTGGTGTTAATCATCTTTATTGTTACTGAGATCTTGTTGCTCTTGGTCTCTTTAGTGGACAGAGCTTAGAAATGAACAGACGCAGATACACACACACATACATATGTGTTCTCGAATCCTGCATTAGTACTGATATTTCCGATTAAAATTTAACATTGCAGATTTTTTACCTTTACATTTTTATATTTACATGTGCTTTTCCAACTGTAGCAATTTCAATTCTTGTAACACTAATATATAATTTTTGCTTATTTTATGATAGACATTAAATGGTTTCAGAATAGCAATACTATTATTATACTTAGCAATAAGCCCATTAAATGAAGTTTAATATTTCTTTGAAGTTTTTTATGCTTTTATCTTATAAAGAATATTCAGAATGCTGTGTTCAAAAAGTTGTTTGATCTATCATTTCTATTTTTTTCTTTTTTGCAAAAATAAGCACCCATCCAAGCGTGTGCATGTGGTATGTGTATTCTTCTTTGCCTTTTGCTCTTACACAGAAAGCTGTGTAGTAGACACAAGCTTTTGCATCTTGCTTTGTTTGGTCAACATATTTTGGACACTGGTCTATGTCAGTCCATAGAGATCTGTTTCATTCTAATTATTCTCTGATATGTACTATGGTTTTTTTTTTTTTTTTTACCATGGCTTATTTACTAACTGGGAAATGGATTGTTTTCAAAGAAATGAGTTAGAAATTTTATGTTCATTCATTTACAGTCCCTCTTATTCATCTATACTTTCCTTTGAAGTAGAGTCTTAACTAAATTTATCATCTTTTTATTTAGCTGCTACCATAGATGCACTTTTGATTCTGTTTGGGTCATGACACCCCCTCACATAAAAATCTAATGTAACTATTTCTTACATTACTATATGTACAATATCTGTTAAATAGATGAACTTTAGGCTTCCTATTGTGGGAATTAAAACTGTGCCCACCTCATGGGAGTTTTATAAAATTTAAATTAGATAATGTATACAAAGAACTTAGCAAAGCACAAAGTAATTTATTGATAAATATTGATTATTATTATTCGTTAGTCAGTACAGCCCTTATTAGCAATGATGTCATATATTCCACTTTTCTAAATTGATTTCTCCATATGCCCTAAACACCTCTTTCATTTTTTTGCCTTTGTATTTGTATCACTGTCTTTAATGCCTCTTTTATTTCCCATCTCCGTTTCTCCTGATTTCTCCCAGCCTTTTAGATTAAGTTAAAATTACATATTTCTTTGAGCGTCCTACCTGGGAATTATCTCAATATTCATTAAACTAGAGTCTTAGATCATAATATTCTTTTAAATTCAGGCTCCCTTACTGTGCTCCTAACCTCTTTTCACTGTATGTTGTGAGCTTCTTTGTAGGAGGGATCTTTATGTCTTCTCACTTCTTGCATATTCCAGTGTACAGATTAGAACATGAATAAATATTAATTGGACCCAAACAATGAAAAATAACTGATGGCGATATGCCTTATCTTGAAAATTATGAATAATAAATCACAATGTGGCATTTACGATTTCATTGTGTTGTTGGTAAAAAATAGACATTGAACAAGTAAGTTAAATCACGTGTGCTCGTGGATAAGATTATGAACTGTCCCTAAATATGAGTATGTGCTGAATTTTTAAATTTATTTTATTTTGCTATGAGAGTTGAGAATGATAGATTTATCTTTAGCCAATAAGTACAGATATTAGAATTAGTTGTGCTATTATTTGATCTAATCCACACAGATATTATTCTTTTAAAAGACTGCGCCTTTATTTGCCATACTCCTTTTTAAAGAAAATGTGAATATCACAAATAAAGGCAATAACCTTTAACCAAAATTACATTTTCAGGAATATGTCAAAGCTGGTGGCATTCTTCAGGAGGATATTTCTGAAGCTTGTCTAATTGTGGGAGTTAAAAGGCCTCCAGAGGAGAAATTAATGTCCAGGAAGACTTATGCATTTTTCTCTCATACAATAAAAGCTCAGGAGGCCAATATGGGCTTGTTGGATGAGATTCTAAAAAAGGTAATTAGTGATCAATATTCATAAATCTTAATATACGAAAATGTTGTGTTTTTACTTTTAAATTTCAAGTAGAGATTTAGTTTTCTTTAGCTTCTAGGAAGCACATCACGTCATTCACCTCAATGGGGCAGTGATCTCTGGACTTAGTGCTGGAAAGTTCTACCTCTCTGTAGGACTCCGCTGCTATACAGGTTTGGAGTTTATAATACGAGGAACTAAATATATTTCATTCCTTTTAAAAAAGCTTTTATTAATCTTTCCACTTTGTTACCAATTCATAAACCAATTGGTCAGACACTACCAAATTGAATTCTAGGGCTGAAAAGAACCTCAGGGGTCATATAACCTGCCCTGCTATATTTCCAATAGTGTTTAGAGAACTTAAGTGACTTGAGGGTAGTGCACAGTTCTGTGGTGCCAGAACTGGTCTAAAGATGATTTTTACATTTATTAATATTCATAATGGGAAAAGTGCATTTTTTGAGATATACAACCTATTGAAAAACTGTCACAGGATTTTCATTCAACACATATTTCCTGAATGCTCATAATATGTCAGACACTGTTAGCTGAAGTAAATGAGCAAAACAGTTAAGTGTCCCTGTGTTCACAGAGCTTATGTTCTAGTGAGAGGAGACAAATGCTAACTAAGACAACCCATAGCCCACTTGGCAATATGTGTGATGCAGATAAATATATTGGAGGAGAAAAGGAGTGCTGGGCTCTGGGAGATGTTGATGCTATCTTAAATAGAGTGATCAGGGAGGGCCTTGTGAAGGTGGTGTCTGAAGAAGGTAAAGGTCTAACCTATGTCCATGTGGGAAGAATCTTTGAAGCAGAGGGAATAGTAGTGCAAAGGCCAGAGGGCTTTTGGGTGAAGGGTTGGAGTAGATCATGTTCTAAAATGCCTGTGCTATTGACCATGCAAGCCATCACTGCCGGCAGGAAAAAGAGAGAAAAGCAGATAAGGAGGCTGTTAGGCTAGGCTAGCCTAAACTCTAGGTGGCAGACGACGGTGGCCGGCACCTGGGCGATGGAAGCAGAAGTTGTGAGACATACACAAATCCCGAATGTATTTTCATGGCAAATCCTAGCAGATTCACTGATGAAACAAAGCTGAAATATGAGAAAAGGAGGAGTCAGGGATGACTTGGTCCTGAGTTACTTGAAGGAGTTTCCATCAGTTGAGATGGTGTTGTTATAAGCGGAGTGTGCTTAGATGGGAAAATCAAGGGTTGAGTTCATTCTGCTGAGTTTGATATGACATCAGACATTTAAGGGTACAAGCTAAATGGACTAGTATGTGAACTGGAAGCCCAGGAGGGCACTTCCTCCTTCCATACACCTTGCAATTGTCAGAGACCAGACAGCATCTGAAGTTGAGTGTAGGAAGTGAGTATAGAAATCTAAGGTCCATCTCCTGGGGTAAGGATGTTAGAGCTTTAAAAATTAGAATTTTAGATGGGGACAGAGGACAGGAGAGTTCATGAATGTTAAAAGGAATAGAGGAAAATATATTTTATATATGAGTAGAGAAAAACGTTCCAATTAATTCCAAACCTGCTAGACCTAGTGGTAGTTTATTTGCAATGTTTCTGAAGAGCAAATTCAAAAGTAATTAATGGAAATAATATTATAAGAAGAAGGTTCTGCCTTAAGCAAATGAAATGTTTAGAAGTACTTCAGAAACTATTATTATTATTTTTTTTTGGTTATATGAACTTTTTTTATTACAAGAAAATCAATAAAAACAGATCCGGCAGGGCTTCTTTTTAGCAGCATTTTGCAATCAATTACTTGAAGTTGGATGAATGTTAAACATTTTAAAATTCATGAACATGGTAAAAATTGTATGGTCTTCAAAGACATAAAATGCCTGCTTAAAATATTATTTTTACTATCTGTCAGTAGGTTTTAAAGGTGGACTCATAAAACTTTCCTAAAAGAGAGGAAACATTTCTAAGGAAAGAGATATGCAGGCACTTGCTACTTTTTAAATGAAGCTTACCTGTAAGCAAGTGGGGAGGGGAAAAGAGAGAAGGGAGGAGAGAGGGGAAGAAGGTGGAAGGGGGAGAGGGTACTTGTGTTGGAACTTTAGAGGGAGTGTTAATATTTTTAAGGCAGAAGGGACTCAGGTATATTTAGAATGGCTGAGAAGCACTGTAAAGAGGTATGACACAGGAAAGAGGTCATAGTTCAAAAAGAGTGGTCTTAGAGAATATGAGAAAAGCTGGGATCTAGCTCACAGGACTAGTCCAGAAGGGATCCCTTTTCTTTGAGCCCAGAAGGAAAGACATGAGAATGAGTGGGGCTGTTGATTTGTAAATAGTGGGTAGGCGGCAAAATGTTAAAGAAAATTCTACACATTTTATTTTATTGTCTACCTTCAAGGGGTGTTCAGCACCGGCTAGGATCATTCCTATTCTTTCATCTCTAATTACAAACTTCCAATTGGTTTTTGGCATTTTCTAAGTATTTCTTAGTATACCTGATGCTAACTTATGTTAGCAAGTCAAGATGTATTTAAGAGGAAAAGATGCAAAACACTTGCTCACACATGTGCTTTGCTCATTGATGTTAAGTGTAACAGGTCTAGTTGAAAAAAAAATTTTTTTTGTCTTTTCTTTAGGAAATTCGACTTATTGATTATGAGAAAATGGTGGATCATAGAGGTGTACGGGTGGTGGCGTTTGGACAGTGGGCTGGGGTGGCAGGTAGGTATGCCACAGCTTCTGTGTTACCCACTTTCTGAATTTGCCTGGAGAATAACTGTGCATTTTCTCTTTTCTGTCTGAAGGGGAGAGGCATGTTTTTTCCAATTAGAAAAATAAAAATGCCAGTATGCTAAAGAGTGAGGAATATCAGCAGAATGGAGATAAATTGTTAAAATATGTTTCATTATAAACATTTAAAAGAGAGAGCAGGAAGAAGGCTAACAAGTAGGAACAGGCTCTGACTGTTTACATAATTGCTTTTAGACAGCTAGAAGGAGAGGTCAGTTTGGTAGGGAGTATTGGGAAGCAGAAGACAGAGGAAAAGGGAAAGGGATAAAAGGTACAGGGGCAGGAACTGGCAGAGGAGCATTCTAGAAGGGACAAGAGCTAGAGTTTGCTGAAAAACTGCCTGCTTTTGTCCCAGTTAGTCCCTTGAGCTTTATTTACTTGAGAAATACCACAATATGTCATCACTCTGGATCAGATTAGAATACTTGAATGTCTAATAAGGACAGTCGTGATTCTGACGTTGTTTGTTTGGGCTTGTTATATAAAAGTAGAAGAGCCCTCAGTGTGTGTCGGGGTTCATGTCACTGTGGCTTCATCTTCACCAGTCTGCCTTTGCTTCTTTAGGATCAAACTCATATATATATAAAAAAAAATGGTTGATGGTATATTATTAGCTGTGTAAGAAATAAGATCACTTGGGATCCTAGAGTATTTATATAAACAGCACTCTTTTACCATTCATTCAAAAAATTCCCACTCAAATGTATTGGGAAAAATTAAAAATGTTATACACTTTTGGAAATGAACAATTTCAGAAAATCCATACATTTTAACCTATTATAATAGTGTAATTCACCTGCTTCTAAAATAGTAAAGAAATAGTAAGCATAATTTTGAAACTTATGAAATTCTTTGACTTAAAACCAACTCTTACCTTATAACTTTCCTTACCCAACACACAAATCATCTCTGTTAAAGTAGCATAATATTATATTTCTTAATGTAGAAGTAGTAATAGGCGGACCTCCAATGACTACTCTTTTCAAGATTTACCCAAATGAGGGTTT
The DNA here is from genome assembly GCA_963574355.1 of Loris lydekkerianus. Lineage (NCBI taxonomy): Eukaryota > Metazoa > Chordata > Mammalia > Primates > Lorisidae > Loris > Loris lydekkerianus. Next base: position 23,469 of record CAUYPK010008162.1, on the reverse strand, counting down.
TGTTTATCTGGTGAGAATTAATACTTCAAAACTAAGTGATTTATTCAGAAGTCAACATATTCAGAAGTAGCACCACATCTGTGCGAAGAATGTGGTTCTTCTATTTAGAGAAGTATTCAGGCAAGTAAACACACAAATGCCATGCCAGGGATAATTAGTATAAGAAGGCATTTAAAAGGATTTGGTTGTTGGAGAAACTTCCTTTAAAAAGTACCTTCAAAGCTGAGATCTGAACAAGTATTATTCAAGGCATTAGGGAAGAAGGAGCGTGAAAGTATGCAAAGCCCGAAGTAAAGGGGGGGAGCAATTTTGAGGAATAGTAATAAGTTAAGTATTATTAGAGTATAAATGAAGAAAAAAAGGACAGGTGAGTTTTAGAAATGTCTAAAAGGTATGATTCAAAGATCTGATGGTTGGGTGGAGGTAAGGGTGAGAGGATGAGGGGAATGTTCAAAGGCGACACCCAGGTTACTAACCAGGACTATGATTCAGTTTTCTTAGTACCTACAGGAATGGGAGAAGGATTTGAGGGAAGATAGGAAATGAGGTCAGTTCAGGGCATTATACTGGTAGATTACAAGCTAAGTTGCTGTAATGAAAAGACCCCATAAACAGAGCTTACATAGTATTGAAGGCCAGAGGTGAGCAGTCCAGTGATGGTGGGTGAAGAAAAGGGTCTGCCATTGCCAGCATGTAGCTTTCATTTTCAACATGACCCTCTGGTTGTGGCTATTTCCTCGTCAATGGAAAGGGGAGGAAGAAGGGGAGGCAAGCACTCTGTTTTTAAGGATATGATCCAAAATTTGAATATATTATTTCTACTCATATGCACTGGTCAAAACAAATTGCCAAATGTAATCTGTAACTGGGCCATAGTGGGTGCTGCTGAAACTGTGTGCTTTGCTTCAGTCGATGGACTAACTGGGACTTATTACACTGCCATTAAGCAACTAGAAAGCCAGGTGAGGTATAAAAAACAATACTTTCAGACATCAGACAGTGGGTAGTAGGGACTGTGATCTCTGATAGATGGAAAACAAATGAGGTGGGCTCTATGTCCTTCCTGGTTGCCTGGAGAAATTTCCAGACAGTGCGTATATGGGAAGGTGACACAAAGTCTGTTGAACAAGTTGACCTGGGGAGTATGAGGTGACTAGAATTGACAGCAAATATACCAAGTAGGAGAGAGCTAGGCAGAAAAGGTATTCCAGAAATATGCTTAGGGTCTTGTTGAGTGGAGGGTGAAAATTCATGATGAGACTGGGGAAGAAACTATTTGAAGGAAAGAGCAGTTCCCTAGGAACTCTATGCCTAACTGTTCCCAGAGTTTGTTGCATCAGCCAAGATGGAAAGAATTCATTGAATATCAAGGGCATTCAGCAAAGCCCTGAATCGTGTGGATAAATTAGCTTTTAATAAAGACTACTGTAAATTCACCCTTATGAAAGCTAAAAAATTAGTCTTATAGTCTAAATTGAGATAGAGGTATAATTAGCAGGTAAGGAAGTTAAAATAGCTATTATAAATTATTCATGTGTTTAAGTTTTAAATGTAAACATGAACAAAATGAGAGGACTAGAGATATCCATCTAGGTGTGTCAATAGACACCACAGAAGAAAATCTATGTATCTTCTCCCCCAGACATTATTCATTTTACATTGTTAATTGTTAGATTTTGTTGTTTTCCTTTCAGGAGGGTTGGGTTTTCCTCTGATAGGCAATTGCTTGTGGGTTAAGTTGATTCTTTAAAAAAATTATTTCCGACTACTATGGGGATACACACATTTTGGCTACATAATTTGCTTTTGTGCAGACTTAGTCAAAGTTGTAAGTCCCCTTTACTCAGACATTGTGTATTATACATTTATAATACACAATGCTCCCACCTCCCCCCTGCTTGATTTTCATTGAGTTTTTCTTCCATATGTGCACAAGAGTGTTGATCGATTTAAAGCTTGTTTTCCTTCCTTTGTCCCTTCTTTCCTTCTGGGACTCCAAATACATGTGTATTAGATCACTTGATCACCACTGGTCACTTAAATTCTGTTTCTATTCCTCAGTCTTTTATTCTGTCTTTGCTTCATTTTGTTTAGTTTCTAGTGCAACGAGGTTACAAAAAATAGCTAAGATATCTAAAGAAATAAATATAACTTTTCCACATTTGGGTAAAAATTATAAATCCACAGATAAGTGAAGCTCAATAAATCCCACTCCCACCTCTCAAACAAACAAACAAACAAACAAAAACACACACACACACACCCCCAAAGAGAAAAAACACTAAGATCATCACAATTAGCTTGTTAAAAACAGTAATTAAGAAAAAGTTAAAAGCAGTTAATGAGACATGAAACTCTATCTTATGGATAGAATAACAAAGATAAGAAATGTTACAAACTTTTGGTCAGAAACATTTCATGAGCCAGAAGGAAATGAAACATCTTTAAACTGCTAAAAGAAAGAAAAAGTCAACTTTGAATCCTATGCATTGTGATAATATCCTTCCAAAACATATTGTTTTTCAATGACATCTTTCCCCCAAATGAAGATGAAATAAGAACATTTTGGTCAAATGAAAGCTGATATAATCTGCTGCCATAGAAGAAATATTAAAGTTCTTCAGGCAGAAGTGTAATGAAACCAGTTGGAAAATGGATCTAAGTAAAGGAATAAGAACATTAGAAATGCTAAAATGTAAACAATATAAAAGACATTATCTTTTATTTTTTTTCTTTTTTTTTCAGTTCAATGAGTATTTTTATAGGGATGAAATACATTTAATATAAAATTTACCAATTTAATAATTTTGGGGTGTTTAGTTCAGTGGCATTAGCATACTTACATTGGTGTATAATCATCACCACTATCCAACCTCAGAACTTTTTTATCATCTCCAATTGTAACTTGATCCAAGTATATTAGGGTTCTCCACAAAATATAACCAATAGGAGAAATCTATGGTTTATTTTGTATTTACATGATTTCTTTCTTTTTTTTTTTTTTTATTGTTGGGGATTCATTGAGGGTTCAATAAGCCAGGTTACGCTGATTGCAATTGTTAGGTAAAGTCCCTCTTAAGACATTATCTTTTCAAATAGATTATTAAAAATTTTTAAATAGATAAATAATAGTTTCAAATAATACACAGTGTTATGGTATTTATAACATATGTAGAAATAAAACTAGCTGAAACGCCCTAAAAACTCCAATTTTTAAAATGCTAATATGGTAAGACCCAACTCTATTCTATTTACTTTAAATATAAAGACAGATATGTTGAGAAAAGAAGTGATACACAAAGGTATACCAGACAAAACTAATAATAAGCAAGTTAGAGTGGCTATGTCAAAACAAGGTAAGTAGATTTGAATAGAGTTCTGAACAAGGACTATTACCAGAGATAAAGTGGGATATTTCCAAAAGATAAGGGGTCAATTCCCCATTGCAATCATAAATGTGCATGTACCTAATAACAGAATTTTAAAACACATGAATCAAAAACTGACATACTAAAAAAAAAAAAAAAAATGAATCACCTAATATATTTGTACACTTCAATACTCCTCTTTCTATAAATATCAGAACAAGTAGGCAGAACATTAGTAGGGATATAGGACACTTAAACATTATCATTCATGGGGATATAATTGACATTTTTTGACTACTCCACCTAATTGTAATATATACATTCTTTTTAAGTTGAAGGGAATATTTACCCAGATAGCCCACATGCTGGGCCACAAAACAATTTTCAATAAATTTAAAAGGTTTGAAAGCATACAGTGTATGCTTATAATAAAGTTGACCTGGAAAATTTAATATCTGGAAAATGTCCAAATAATTGGATGATAAATTAATGTATTTTTCAATAGCCCATGGATTAGAAGAAATCAGAGGGAAAAATAACTATAATCAATGTAAGTCAGACCAACCTTTAAAATAACTAAAAGAGTGGGATTAGAATGTTCCTAATACAAAGAAAATAATTTTAATCGAATGAAAATTTAAAACACAGCATAGCAAAATTTGTGGGTTACAGGTAAAGTAGCACTTAAAAGGAAATTTATAGCACTTAATGCTTTCATTGAAAAAAGACAAAAGTTCTCTCATTAGTGAGTTGAGCTTCCACCATAAGAAGCAAGAATATGAAAGAGAAGCCAAAGCAAGTAGAGAGAAGGAAGCAATGAAGATAAGAAGAAAATAAATAAAACCAAAACAGAAAAAAAAAATTGGAGGAAATCAATGAAACCAAAATAAGGTCCTTTAAATAAATATCAATAAAATCAATAAACATCTAGGTAGACTGATTTTTAAAAAGAGAGAGAATGCACTATTTACTAATAAGGAATGTGAGAGGGGACATCACAATATATCTTACAAATATTAAAAGGATATGGGAATATCATGATTAGACCAATAAATTTGATAACCTCGATGAACTAGATGAATCCTTGAAAAATATGAATTATCAAAATGAACTCAAAATGAAGTTAAAAACTTGAATATCAAAATAAAAAATAAATCCCACAAATAGTATATTTATACCCTGGAATATTATTCAACCACAAAAAGGATGACTAATTGTCTTTTGCAACAATTTGGCTGGACCTGGAGACCATTCTTTTTCTTTTTTTTTTTTGCAGTCTTTGGCCGGGGCTGGGTTTGAACCCGCCACCTCCGGCATATGGGGCTGGCGCCCTACTCCTTTTAGCCACAGGTGCAGCCCGAAACCATTATTTTAAGTGATGCATCTAAAGAATGGAAAAACAAACACCACATAAACCCATTATACCTTGGAACTAACTGATGAACACACATGTGCATAAAGGGCCATAAATCTCAAAGGAAATCAAGGGAGGAGGGGCAGAGTGGATGGGCAAAAACCTACCTAACTGATACAATGAACACTATCTGGGTGGAGGTGCCTTTTAAACCCTGACTTGAGCATTACAAAACCCATCCATGTAACCAAAAATATTTGTACCCCCCCATAGTACTTTGAAGTTTTAAAAATCCACTAGTAGACAATTTATCAAGACAAATGCAATATTTTATACAAACAACTTTTTATAGCAGCTCTATGCATAATAGCCTGAAAACAACCCAAATATCCAGCAGAAAAAGAAACAAATTGTAAATGAAAAATAAAAAAATCTCTTCAGCAATAAAAATAAATAACTACTGATACACACAAAATATGTTTGGATCTCAAAAACGTTATACTGGGTGAAAGCAAACACACAAAAAAAGAATACAGTCGTTCCTGGAACAACACGAGTTTGAGCTGTGCGGGTCCACTTGTTCATGGCACGAGAAACTCACGTGCACGGAGGGCCAACTCTTCATACAGGCAAGTTCCGCAGGGCCAACTACAGGAGTTGAGTAGATGTGGTATACTCAGGACTTGATATACATGGAGGGCCTGGAACCTGTCCCCAGCATGTACCAAGGGATGACTGTGTATGCTTATAATTTCATTTATATGAAACTTGAAACTTGAGAGGAATCTAATCTGTATAAATAGAAAGATCAGTAGTCATCTGGGAACCAGGGGTTGGTAGAAATATTCTGTATATTGAATATGGTGGGAGTAATGCAGGTGTGTATTTTTATTAATCATTAACAAACTATACACTATAAATTGGGGCATTTTATTGCATATAGATTATTTCTTTAAAGGTTGACTTCAGAAAAGAGATAAAATAAAACTTGGTAGGGATGCGTATGCATGTGTGTGTTTGTGTGTGCGCGCACACATGTGTGTGTGAGGGGGTGGGTCATGGGTGGAAAGTTCTATTTCTAAGAAGAAGAAGGACAGAATGGATGCTGAGGTCTGTGCTGCAGGCATGCTGAGCTGCCCAAGAACATTTAAATTGAACATACTTAAGACGGCGGGATAGTCTTGTAATCAAAAGCAAAATCTGTGTTGGAGAGACAGAATTGTGGTCATCCACACAGAGATAGTACTTGAAATTTAGGACTGGATGAAATCACCTAAAGAAAAAAAAAATGAAAAAGCATAGAGCCCAAGGTAGAATCCTGAGGGTGAATCATAGAAAAGGAATGGGCATAGGAAGAAGAGTGTACAGAAAGTTAGGATAAAAAAATTGAGTCAGGGATGCTGAGAAAAGAAAACGTTTCAACAGTGAGTGAGTCTAGGTGGCTAATTACTTCTGACCTAATCTAAAAATTGTCCACAGAGTTTAGCTATTTAGGTCACTAAATAGCTGGTGGGGGCTCTTGAGTTAATAGTGACCTTGTTTTTGTTTGTTTATTTGTTTTTGGTATAGAAGGGATTGAAGCATGTTCAAACGTTGAGAAGAATTAATCAGTGAGGAGGGAATAATTCAAGAATGGATTTTTTTGGCCAGGTGCAGTGGCCTCCTGACTGTAATCCTTACACTCTGGAAGGCTGAGGAGGCAGAATTCCTTGAGCTCAGATGTTCAGGACCAGCCTGAGTAAGAGCTAGTAGAGACACTGTCTCTACTAAAAAATAGAAAAATCAGTCAGGCATTGTGGTGGGTGCCTGTAGTCCCAGCTACTCGGTAGGCTGTAGCAGGAGGATTGGTTGGACCCAGGAATTGAGGTTGCTGTGAGCTAGGCTGACGCCATGGCACTCTAGCCCGGGCAACAGAGTGACACTGTCTCAAAATTTTAAAAAAAAGTGAATTTTTTTGCTGACAAAAAGTATGGGCTCTGTAGCCAAGGTCAAAAGGCTGATCTTAGATTAAGAAGAGGAACACTCTTCCCATTTTATGTGAATTGAATCGAAGATGGAAGAAACAGGTGGGGAATGCAAAGAGGCTAGTGTGTTTGATGACAGAAGTTGAAGGGATGGAATAAATCTACTGAGGCTCCTTCTGTGTCTGAGATGTTGTGGTCTGTGCCTCCTCCGGGCACTGAACAGCTTGGAGAATGGGCAGAGAGAACAGCTTCTACGTCTACACTTCCCAACTAATGGTGTTTGTATTGGTCTGATTCTGCAATAGGGATGATCAACATTTTACATGGAATGGGTTTAAGGCTGCTTGCTTTGGGACATCACACACCTTTTATGGTGAGACATGTTTATTTTGCTTATTTATTTTGAATATGCACATCTCACTTTGAGAACAGTCTCAGCTGGTGGACTGATGTGAATTGTCTGTGCTTGTTTTCAGCACATTGGTATGGCTCATAACTACAGGAACAGCAGTCAGGCTGTGCAAGCTGTCCGTGACGCTGGTTATGAAATATCTCTGGGTTTGATGCCAAAGTCAATAGGACCCTTAACATTTGTGTTCACAGGGACTGGTAACGTATCAAAGGTAAATTTCACCTGTCATCCTTCCCTGAAGCAGCTTCCCTGAAGTCCTGAAACTAACCCAAATGATTGGGGCATTTTGTGGACATTTCAAATAAAATGAATGAGTATTCCACTTTGGTACTTTCCTTACCAGTGTCTCGTTCTCGTAGACTTGTGACACACATTTCCTTTGCTTACAGTTGATTCCAAGCTATGGGAGACTTGAAATACTTTATTCTTTTTCTTTCTTTTTAAGAGAGAATTCACTGTTAATAGTGTAAAGGTCTGTTCAGAGGTGGTCTGTTTTGTCTCCTTCCCTGAGCTGTCCAAAAGTTTGGAAGTTACGTCAGGATGCACATTTTTAAAGAGCATTTGGAGTTTTGCCAATTCTTCCTTGTTGAGTGGTTTTGAGAATGCATTTGTAATTTCTTGTAGAACCTTGTAATTATAATATAGTTCTTTCTACAAATAAAATACTTTATAAATAGGACATCACTGTTACTGTTATACTGTGGGGTAAGCATCTGATTTTTTCTTTTGTAGGAAGTATAGCTTCCTCATTTGAAATAATGTCTGTATTGGATCAAAAAGTAAATAGGAGCATTTTATTGTGCCCTCATTTCTAAGCATTCCTATTGATACTCTTAAGTAAAGAAAAAAAACTTAAAGCCTTTTTGAAGTGTACTGTTCAAACTGGACTAAAACTGGTTTACAGACTTCCTGTAAGAAGCTCATCTGTACATCTCTACTGCAGTTCTTGTTACCGGCAGGGCAAGTGGTGCTTTATAATTTGGGGGGAAATGAGTGAAAATCTTTCCAGGAAAACATGTTGGTTCTTATCCTAATGATTTTTGGATCTTCCTCATGTATTATTAATAGGGAGCCCAAGCGATCTTTAATGAGCTACCATGTGAATATGTGGAGCCCCATGAATTAAAAGAAGTTTCCCAAACCGGAGGTGAGAGGCAGGGAATGACCGTAGCTTTTCCTGTCTTTAACAGTCTCTGTTATAATGTTTTATCACCATAAATCTTGATCATTTGTCATCCACTTTTGCTAATTTCTGTCTCCTCTGCAAGACCTCAGGAAAGTGTATGGAACGGTGTTAAGTCGCCATCATCATCTTGTCAGGAAAACAGATGGCGTCTATGATCCTGTAGAGTATGACAAATACCCTGAGCGCTACATAAGTCGCTTTAACACTGACGTGAGTATCCCATTTAGCTTTAAGACATGCTGTAGTTAGGTTGTCTTCAAGGAGAGATGTCATGAATGTGTAAATCGGTGTTCACTTCTGTTGTGAGCTCTTTGGGTATCACAGTTTGGCCTAAGGACTTGTCATCTGCTGTTGTTCAGAGCAGCCGTGTGGGGTGGCTTTGGTGTTTCCCTGGGTATGCCCTTTGCTTCGCTGCCTCTGTTTCTGCTTCAGGTCTACATGTGCCCAATATCTCTAAACCATTTTCTGCAGATTACTGGTTTCTATATTTATCCTGGACTAGTTAGCATTGTTGGCAAAGCACAATGCCTGTGAGGTTAGGGTCTCAACTTAGGTTTATTCCTTATATGGCCACAAATTCTAACCTGAGCTAGTCATATTTAACTACACTGATTACAGGGATCAGGGTGAAACAGGTGTGGCTATATAAACACATATCAATTCCACTGTATGAGAAAGCTACCTGAAATCAAATTCTTGTGATAGGGACACACTGGTCTTATCTTAAAAGAAGTGCAATCTATTTGTATATTCTGTAATGATATGCCATGCAATGATCTTCCCCGCAATAAACCAAGAAACAGCAAGATAAACAAAACAAAAAAAATGCATGCGTTTAAACAAACAAAAAAATGCATGCATTTATTGTAAAAAGGAATACTTTAAATAATTTTAAATATGTTTAAACAATATAGCATTTTTAGATTCTGCTATGAAGTCTAGCTGTTGTAGCGTGTAGAATTAGGGAGAAGGACTCAATTTCAGCTTGACATGTTTGAAGAACAAAAATGATGAAATCAGTTTTGAACTGAAGGATTTTGAATCTAGTAAATTTTCATCCTTCTCTTTTCCCCCAATCACAGAAGTATTGGTGATTGGATGCATCCTAAAACTTATACTAACCTAGTTACCATGTATGCGTGTATGTAGAACATTTCTCCATGAAACTTACAAATGTTATCTGATTTAATCTTCACAGCATTCCTTTGAGGAATGGGGTATGTATTATCCCCATCTTGCAGGTAAGGAAAATAGAGCCCAGAGAAGTTGAGGTAGCATGATTTAGATCACACCCAACTGGTGACTAAGCTAGAAATAACATTCTAGGTCACTTGGCTTTCTGTCCTTTCCAGTTTCCTTGCTATGAAATGTATTATAGAATGAAAACGTTAATAATTTATGGTCATATGTTTCTCTATCATGGGGTAATTCTACACTGAAATCTGGGTGGGTATTTACCATTTTTGCCTCAAAAGATGGCACCACTGACCTGAATTAAAAGCAACATTGACTTACTTCTCATGGACCTTACTGAGAGTGCTCTTTTAGCACACTGTATTGAAATGTGCTATCTCTATTTGGTTGGACTTTACAGATTGCACCCTATACAACTTGTTTAATTAATGGAATTTACTGGGAACAAAACACTCCTCGCCTGCTAACTCGCCAAGATGTTCAGAGTCTCCTGGTCCCAGGAAAGTTCTTGGTTCCTGGTGTGGAAGGCTGCCCTGCATTACCGCACAAGTAAGGACTTTACTGCAGCAGGGATGGCAGTTTCAGCAGCAGCACTCATTACTAGCGTTATCAGAGGACAGAACTTCCCACACATCACAGGACTTGATTGTTAATTGACTACCTGTCTGCTTTACATCCCTCGATCTCTTGGTGGCATTTTGCGTGGTTACCCTTCCCTCCTTCTTGAAACTCTTTTCTTTTGGCTTCTGAAACTCCACATATAACTCCAAAGAAATATCCTGGGAGAAGTGGTCCTGTGTTTCCCCACTCCCATCTCTCTCCAGTCTGTTACTCTGGTTTTGTTTCTAAATTTGCCATCATTTTAGTCTTCCGTGTTTATTATTTTTTTCTTTCCTGCCAGAATTTAACCATGTTAAGCAAAGGGTCCCTGTCTACTTTGGCCACAAGTACCCTGTCCATTGCTTGACATAGGCATTCAAACAATTTTAAAAATAAATAATTTTCACTGTCGAAGTAATCAATTAATCAATTGATATTTGTGGAATACCTCCTGTGCCTGGCACTTTAATAAGCTGAAGGATAGAGAAGAGGAAATGATATGCCATGAATGAAGAAAGCAGAAGCACTTGGCTCACACAGCCTGAAAAGGAAAGAGTGAGAGCCAGAGTCCCAGGTGGTAGGATTGGTGCTTGACAAATAGGGAGCCACCAAGGCACAATTTAGGTCACTGAATGGGACAATCTAGCTCTACTATATGTTCATGTCAGGAAGTGGTATTTGAGAGTAAGCAGGAAAATTGTGGAAGGCCTCCAAATGCTGGACTGAGACTTCTGTTCATAATTCTGGAGATTTCTGTGCAATCACATATGAAATTATATAGTCTTAGGCAAGGTGGAGATAGCATAATTTTACGAATTATTTGGAGGTGGCTAAGTTAACTTTAATTAATCTGTTGTCAACGATTTCTCCAGGAATTTCCCACTTTTGTTTCTTTTCTTTTTTTCTTCCTTTCCTTTCCTTTCTTTCTGTGGAGACTAAAACTCATATAGGGCAGATGCTCTGTATCCCAGAACAGCACAATCTCCTGAAGAATGAGCTGCAGGAAAGAGAGCCTAAGAGCCTGGACAATGTTTGGCAACTACATTGAAAATTGTTCCAAGTTCCTTTAATTTTTACTCATGTTTAGTCTTGTTGGAGACTTCATAATTCCATCCTCTCATCTAAGTATTGGTGCTATTTTCAGGCTTGTGGCAATATGTGACATTTCAGCTGACACAGGAGGATCTATAGAGTTTATGACTGAGTGTACAACCATAGAGAGTCCCTTCTGCATGTATGATGCAGACCAGCATATTATTCATGACAGGTGAGTTTGCTAAAGCTGTTAGGTGATCACTACTCTAAAGTGCTCAGTATTTTACATTTTTTAAATGAGGTCTGCAAATTTGGAGAGATATTCTCAAACATTTTAAAAACTTAGTGGAAAAAACACATGCAAATTTGAATGCTTAAAGGGCATACCTGATATTTAAATGAAGGGTGGGCTGCCTTCATTTAAATGTTTTGTTTGGAAAGTCTCATTTATTTTGTTATATACTTTTGTGCAAAATTACAAAGGAAAAGGAAATAAATTTAGTGGAGTAGGCACCTGGAAAATTTAGGGCTTACAAATAACTTTTTGTATAACTGAATCTAACATATTGCTTCCCCTAGTGTTGAAGGCTCTGGGATTCTGATGTGTTCCATTGACAATCTGCCAGCACAGCTTCCAATTGAAGCTACAGAGTATTTTGGAGATATGCTTTACCCTTATGTTGAAGAAATGGTAAGCAGACTGGTAGCATCTGCAACAACTCTTTGGCTTTAAATAGAATGATAGAGTAATCTTATACATGTCCTGGTCTTCTGTATCCAAGAAATCTGTTGTAAAATGAAATGCCAGCCCTTCCCTGAAGTATTTACTGATCCTTTTATCCTACATATTCTGCCTACTTGTCTCATGAGGAATATAATTACATCACTTCCTTTATGCTTAATTACAGTGATATAAGACTTGCTTTGTTTTCAATTCTTACTTGTCTAGGTCAGTTCATACTGGGGCATTCTTACTATGATGTGATTAACACATTTGAAAAATTAGAAATATAGACAATTGCATTGGATTTTATTCACCAATACTTAGCTATGTTGAGGTCATGTATTTTTCTTCTGTGATCATTGATTGGCTAATGACATTTTCTTTACCAAAGAAAGCCTTTTCTATTTCAGTGTTTATCCTAAGCATTCATTTACAACCTACTTTATTTCTATCACTGATGGTTGTCTGCCTCAGGCAATGATTTTCAAGGTATGAATAATGGTTCTTGTTCTGTACATCCAGACCTTCACTCGTGAGCTCTCACAATAGAATGGGACAATGGTGGGGTAAGAATAGCTAAGAGTTCAAGTCTGTGATCTTCTTTTCTTTCAAATATCATTCCATTATGACCTTTTGTTTTTCTGCTTGGAATATGTCAGCAGAGAGATGTAGCAGGCTTTAGAAAATGCAGGCACCAGGCATTATCATGTTTGGGCATGATATTGCACCTACTACGTGCCAGGCAGTGTTCATAGTACTTCGTACGTTTTAGTTCTAAATCCTCATGAGGACCCTTTTAGGTATCATTGATAAAAGCATTTTACAGATGATGAGACTGAGTTATAGAGAAGTTAAGGCTGAGAAGGATTATTTATGCAGGGTGGGATGTGCAATGTGCAAAGTGTCTGCAGTTGGTGCTGAAGGATTAAAAGCAGTGTGAGAAGGAAAATACAGATGTTAGACTTTACTAGAGATATCAGTGTTTTATTGCCTTGATTAAGGTACTCACTTCTTTTCTGAGCCTCAGATTGTGCATCTGTATAGTGACATGGCTGTAATATATAATCTTAATGGTCTCTCAAGTTCTAACATTCTGCATTTGTAAATATCTAAGTGGCTGAAATGTATTTTAAAGAAATGTAGTGGTAAATTTACCAGATTTTTGTCATTTTTGATGCTATTCACTTATTTCCCTTTGGCATCATTTCCCTGAAGATTGAATGAATTACTCTCTCAGTGTTTATAATAGAGGTTTGCTGCTGCAGATTCTCTTTCCTTACTTTGAAAATGTCTTCTTATTTTCTATTCTGCTAATAAGCCCTTTCTGTGAATTTTTTATTTCAGCTATTTTCATTTCTAACACTTTTATTTGGTTTTCTTTTTTTTATATATATTATCTCTCTGCTGGGTTTCTATATTTTCATTTATTATATGTATATTTTTTCTTTATTACATGGAGTATAGTTATAAAAAGCACTTTACAATCTTTATCTCATACTTCCAATGTTCTGGGTCAACTTGGAATTAAATTTTATTGATTATCTTTTCCGTTAAAAATGGATCATAGTTTTCTGGTTTTCCTGAACTGAATATTTTGCATTGTGCCCTAAGTCATATGGATGTTATGCAATAGAGACTCTGGGTTGTTACTTTTCTCTGAAAAGTGTTGTTTAAGCAGACGATTAACTTGGTTACACTCAAACTGAAAGTACCTCTCATCTGCTTATTTTTTCCCCTGCTGCTCATCCTCTGGCCTGCACGTGTCGGTTTGCATCATAGACACTTGGAGCAGAGTGTACACAGAAGTTTTCCCTTTTTTTGAATCTGTCCTCTCTGGTATTTCCTTCTCACATTGTAGAGCAGTGTTTTCAACCTTTTTAAAATCTCATGACACATTTGGAGCTATGCATAAACTTCCATGCATAGCTTACATTGTGTTGATCCAAAAAAAAAAAAAAAAAAAAGAGTAAAAACAAGAATACACTTGCTTTAACTTCTTTCGAAAATAATTTAATTAATAATTTTTAAAAATTTTCATGGTACATCTAAGCTCCTCTCACGGCACACCAGTGTGCCACAGTACACAGGTTGAGAATCACTGGTATAAAGGCTGGGGTTGTTCTGGGCCTCATTAGTGTTGCCTCAGGCCAGCATGTTAGTGAGCATTTTTTGTATTTTTACCTCATAGCTCATGGCCGCTCTTCAATCTGCCCTAATGTCATTTAAAACTCAAAGAAGTTGTCACCAGCCATTTTTAACTAAAAAAAAAAAAAAAAATTGTGTCTCAAAATTAAGTTGTAAATTTACTTCTTTTGGACCTTAGAACACAGTTTTACATTCTTTGAGGTCCTTAATCAAAATTGGCATTCATTCAGTACAGTTCCTCTCATCTGAACTTGCTTTATTGCCTTGATTGGAGTACTTATTTCCTGTGAAAAGAAAACCAGTTTAATAAATTTGCATATTGGTAGTTAGCCCACAGAAGAAGTGGAGCAAGATGATGGATAGCTCACCTGTCCAGAGACAGCTCCTTTGCAGCATGTGTGGTGAGACTGGGGAGAAAGGACTCCAGCCTTTTGGCTATTGGGCCTTGACCAGAAATATCCCTTTAAGGCACAGGGAGGCAGTAGAAGACTCCAGGACTTCAAAAGGAGGTCAGAAGCAGTGGAGAACACTTCCGTGCTGTCAGAGTCTGGCTTGTTGGATGGTGGTGGCAGTTTTCAGACAGAGAAGGCCTTTTCTGTGGGGTTTTTCTTTTTTTTTCAGACCTGATAACTTGGTGGAGTTTACCTTGGAGAGCTTGGGCAAACAAGTAAGTGATCTTGAACAGCACCCAGAGGCTGGGACTGAGCCACTGGGCAGAATGTAGTGGTGCTCTCATTGTTTGGCTGTGGGCCAGGTGCATCCATTGTGGGAAAGGTGCCTTGCAGGATTAGCCCTCAGGTTCCTAGAGCCAGGCTGGTTTCGGTGCTCCTGATAAGCTGGTTAGCCACCCGTAGGGAAATTTGACAATACATGCTTTCCTGGGAAAGCCACTGCATGGCCAAGGGACACAGTTTGGAATGGTCAGTGCATGTCTATTAAGCAGGCTGAGGAGAGCTTCAGGATCCTAACCCTGTGGGGATGGAGGGCAAAAAAAATCCTTCCTGATTGAGAAATCAGGAACACAGGACAAGGTCTCCCTGGGAAGACAGAGGCTTCCAGTCTCCATCTTATACAGCTGTATCAGCATCGTGATTAGCATCTCATATCCCATAAGATTTCCTATTTCCCAGGCAATATATGGCAGGATATATAAATATGTATTTTTTTCTTAAAAATTTTTTTTCAACTTTTTCCCTCTAGATTTTTCTAATTCTTTCTTTTTCATCTTGTAATTATAATTTTTCATTGTTTCCTTCTTCAATAGTGAGGGCTCTATTTTTACAGGTTTTTTCTACTGTTATACCCCCCTCCCACCCACCCAACTTTATTGGTTCAGTTTGTTTGTTTGGTTTGACTAATAGTGTTTTGTTTTTCTTCTCTATTTGGTGGAGATGGGGTCTCATGTTTGCTGATGCTTGTAGAGAGATCCTGATCTCAGGGGACCTACCCAACCCAGCCCCCTAGAAGCAGGGATTTGTGGGTGTAGGTCAAAGTGCCCTGCCATACACCATTATTACTCCTGTCTCTCTCTTCTTTTTTTCAATCTTCTTTTTTACTTCCCCCTTTCCTTTTTCTATTCTCTTTATCTTTTCTCCCCCTTCACTCTTTTCTTCCTTTTTGTCCTAACTCCAAAGGGCACTGCAATACCTTAGGTCAGAGACAAGGCAATTTAAAAAGAAGGAAGAAGTAAAAGAAAAAAAATAGGGTAATAAATGAGACAAATAGAAATCTCTCATGAAGAAAAACAGCAGAAAAATCCTGGCAACATGAAAAATTAGAATAGTGGAAAACCTCCATAGGATGATGAGGTAGCTACTACAGAGGATTCCACCTGTATAGAAATTTCAGAAATTAAAGAAAGGGAATTTAAAATATGGGTGACAAAAAGAATGAAAGAAATTATTGAGAAAGTGGAAAACAACAAAAAGGAAATCCAAAAACAGAATCAAATAAGGTATGAATGATATGAAGAATATAAGAAAGATACAGTAGAGCTTAAGGCATTGAAGCAGCCAGTCAGGAACTTAAAGATGCAGTAGAAGATATCAATAACAAGTTAGATCATGCAGAAGAAAGAATCTTAGAGGTAGAGGATAAAACTCTTGAGATAACACAGGCAGTTAAAGAGATGGGGAAAAAAGAGAAAAAAAGCAAAATATTCACTGAGAAAATTATGGGACTTCATAAAGTGTTCAAACATACAAATAATAGTATCCCAGAAGGGGAAGAACAGCCCAGAGGAATGGAAATCCTATAACAGGATATCAAAAATGAAAAATTCCCAAGTATCACCAAAGATTCCCAAACACTCCTTTCAGAGGGATATAAAACCCCGGGACATCTCAACTCAAACAGAGCTTCTCCAAGACACATTGTCATGAACCTGTCCAAAGTCAAGATGAAAGAGAACATTTTGTAAGCAGCCAGGAGTATGTGCCAACTGACCTACAGGGGTATGTCCATCATGGTGACAGCAGACTTCTCAAATGAAATTTTTCAAGCCAGAAGAGTCTGGTCATCTATCTTTAGCCTACTTAAACAAAACAATTTTCAGCCCAGAATTCTATATCCTGTTAAGTTAAACTTTAAAGTTGATGGACAAATCAAATCTTTTACTGATATGCAAACTGAGGAAGTTTGACACAATGTGAACAGCTCTATAGGAAACACTTAGACCATCACAATGGACCACCAGCAAACTGAACACCCAGAAACTAAAGACAAAACCTAGCTTCCACAATGATGCAAAAGAGAAAACTAAGCAATGGTCTTTCACAAAATAAGATGAATAGAATTCCACTACACTTATCAATTCTCTCAGTAAATGTTAATGGCTTGAATTTCTCACTATAGCAGCATAGGCTGACTGATTGTACAAAAAAAGCAGAAGCCATCCACATGTTGCCTACAAGAACCACACTTAACCTTGAAGGACAAAGCAAGGCACAGGTGAAGAAATGGAAAACAATTCTTCAGGCAAATGGAAATCAGAAGAAACAAGGGGTCACAATCTTATTTTCAGATACAAGTGGATTTAAAGACTAAAGTAAAAAGAAGAGAAAGATGGACACTTTATGTTGATCAAGGGAAAAATACATCAAGAAGACATTTCAATTCTGAATATTTATGCACCCAACTTAAATGCTCCCAGATTTATGAATCAGATCTTAATTAGACAGAGCAATAGGATATCCTATAACACCATAATAGTACGAGACCTTAACATTCCTCTTACAGAGCTGGACAGATCCTCTGAACAGAAACTTAGCAAAGATACAAGAGACTTAAAAGTGATCCTAGAACAACTGTGCTTAATAGACATATTCAGAACACACCATCCCAAAGCTAAGGAATATATGTTCTTGTCATCTGCTCATCGAACATTCTCCAAAATAGATCATATCCTAGAACAGCAGTCAAACCTCAACAAAATCAAAATAATTGAAAGTATACCTTGTATCTTCTTAGACCACAGGCAATAAAGGTAGAACTCAAGTCTAGCAAAAATTGTCATCCTCACACAAAGGCATGGAAAGTAAAAAACTTTATGCTAAATGACAATTGCATCAAGGAAGAGATAAAGTAAGAATCATTAACTTCCTCTAACAAAACAATGAAGACATAAGCTATCAAAAAAATGTGGGACACTGCAAAAGCAGTCCTCAGATGGAAATTTATCGCATTAGAAGCCTACATCCAGAAAACAGAAAGAGAGCAAATCAATAATCAATGACTCATCTTAAAGAAATGGAAAAGGAAGAGCAATCCAATCCCAAATTTAATAGAAGAAAAGAAATAACCAAAATTAAATCAGGAATAAATGAAAATTGAAAATAAAAGAATCATTAAGAAAATTAATAAAACAAAAGTTGGTTCTTTGAAAAGATAAATAAAATCAATAAACTATTGACCAGATTATCCATAAACAGAAAAGTAAAATCTTGAAAAACCTTAATCAAAAATGAAAAGGATTAAATAACAACTGATATCACAGAGATACACGAAATTATTTCTAACTACTACTACTACAAAAAAAACCTCTATGCCCCCAATTTTGACAATGTGGAGAAAATGGACCAATACCTGGGATCATACCAGCTCTCTAGACATAACCAGGAATGAATAGATATCTTGAACAGACCATTACCAAGCACTGAGGGTGCAGAAGAAATACAAAAGCTTCCAATAAGAAATAAAGGTCAGGACCAGATGGCTTTACATGAGAATTCTATCAAATATTCAAAGATGAGCTTGTGCTTATACTGCAAAAACCTATTTCAAAACATTAAGAAGGAAGGAAACTTCTCTAAAGCATTCTATAAGACAAACATCATCTTGATTTCAAAACCAGGAAAGGATCCAACTGAAAAGGAGAACTACAGACCAATTTCACTAATGAATATTAATGCAAAAATACTCACCAAATCTTAGCTAATAGTTTGCAGCTACACATTAAAAAGTTATACATCATGATCAAGTAGGCTTCATTCCAAGGATGCAAAAGTGGTTAACATATGAAAATTCATATATGTAATTAACCATAGCAATAGAAGCAAAAGTAAAGACCATATGATCCTCTCAAGACATGCAGAAAAAGCATTTGACAAAATTCAGCATTCTTTTCTAATAACACTTAATAGGCACAGGTGGCACATTTCTTAAGCTGATTGAAGCCATCTATGATAAACTCACAGCTAACATCATGAATGGAATGAAACTGAAAGCTTTTCCACTTATAACTGAAACCATACAAGGATGTCCACTATCACCACTACTATTCAACATTGTGCTGAAAGTTCTAGCCAATACAATTGGGCAAGAGAAGGATATAAAGGGCATCCAAAAGGGGCACACCACTTGCGGGTGAGACACAATTATAAGAGGGTCTTTACCTAACAAATGCAAACAGTGTAACCTAATTGTTTGTACCCTCAATAAATTTGAAACAATAAAAAAAAAGTTGAATTCTAAAAGAAATAAAAAAATAAAAAAATAAAGCACATATAATTCATTTTGAGGATTAGTAAATTTTTAAATATAATTTTTATTAAAGAACAATATAAACATAATTTTTTTTACATTACATGAAATTGTTTTTAAAAACTTCAAACAAAGGCGGCACCTGTGGCTCAAAGGAATAGGGCGCCGGGCCCCATATGCCGGAGGTGGTGGGTTGAAACCCAGCTCAAGCCAAAAACTGCAAAAAACCCCCAAACAAAAAAAACTTCAAACAAATTACATTGAGCAGAATCTATTTCAACAAAGAACGGTTCATAAATTGGGCAGTACCCTGGACAAGTAGAGGTTCAGAGAGTACCACCTGGCAATGTGAACACACAGCATTTATCACAGAAAAAGAAACTGGTATTTAGAAACAGCATAATTATGGTTACATTTCTTTTTCTTTCTTTTTTTTTTTTTTTATTAAATCATAGCTGTGTACATTAATGCAATCATGGAGCACCATACATTGGTTTTATAGACCGTTTGACACATTTTCATCACATTGGTTAACATAGCCTTCCTGGCATTTTCTTAGTTATTGTGTTAAGACATTTATTTCTAAATTTGCTAAGTTTCACATATACTCTTGTAAGATGCACCGCAGGTGTAACCCCACCAATCACCCTCCCTTCGCCCCCCTCCACCCCCACCCATTTCCCTTTACCCCAATTCTTAGGTTATAACTGGGTTATAGCTTTCATGTGAAAGCCATAAATTAGTTTCATAGTAGGGCTGAGTACATTGCATACTTTTTCTTCCATTCTTGAGATACTTTACTAAGAATATGTTCCAGCTCCATCCACATAAACATGAAAAAGGTAAAGTCTCCATCTTTCTTTAAGGCTCGATAATATTCCATAGTGTACATATACCACAATTTATTAATCCATTCGTGGATCAATGGGCACTTGGGCTTTTTCCATGACTTAGCAATAATGAATTGGGCTGTAATAAACATTCTGGTACAAATATCTTTGTTATGATGTGATTTTTAGTCTTCTGGGTATATGCCTACTAGAGGAATTATAGGATTGAATGGAAGATCTATTTTTAGATCTCTAAGTGTTCTCCAAACATCTTTCTAAAAGGAATGTATCAATTTGCATTCCCACCAGCAGTGTAGAAGTGTTCCCTTTTCTCCACATCCACGCCAACATCCCTGGTCTTGGGATTTTGTGATCTGGGCTAATCTTACTGGAGTTAGATGATATCTCAAAGTAATTTTGATTTGCATTTCTCTGATGATTAAGATGATGAGCATTTTTTCATATGTCTGTAGGCTGTATGCCTGTCTTCTTCAGAGAAGTATCTCTTCAAGTCCCTTGCCCAGCCTGCGATGGGATCACTTACTCTTTTCTTGCTTATATGTTTGAGTTCTCTATGAATTCTGGTTATTAAACCTTTGTCGGAAACATAACCTGCAAATATCTTCTCCCATTCTCATGGCTATTTGCTTGCTTTACTTTCTGTGTTCTTGGCTGTGCAGGAGCTTTTTAGTTTGATCAGGTCCCAGTAGTGTATTTTTGAAGCTGCTTCAAGTGCCTGGGAGGTCCTCCTCATAAAATACTCACCTAGACCAATTTCTTCAAGGGTTTTCTCTGTACTCTCTTCTAGTATTTTTATAGTTTCATGTCTTAAGTTTAAATCTTTAATCCAGTGAGAGTCTATCTTAGTTAATGGTGAAAGGTGTGGGTCCCATTTCAGTCTTCTACAGGTTGCCAGCCAGTTCACCCAGCACCATTTGTTAAATAGGGAATCTTTTTCCCACTGAATGTTTTTAATTGGCTTGTCAAAGATCAAATAACTGTAAGTAGCTGGATTCATCTCTTGGTTCTCTATTCTGTTCCATACATCTACTTCCTTGTTTTTGTGCTAATACCATACTGTTTTAATCACTATCAATTTATAGTATAGTCTGAGGTCCGGTAGCGTGATTCCTACTGCTTTGTTTTTATTTCTGAGTAATGTCTTAGCTATTCGAGGTTTTTTCTGATTCCATATAAAATGAAGTATTATTTTTTCAAGCTCTTTAAAGTATGACAGTGGAGCTTTAATAGGGATTGCATTAAAATTGTATATTGCTTTGGGTAATATGGACATTTTAACAATGTCGATTCTTCCCAGCCATGAGCATGGTATGTTTTTCCATTTGTTAACATTTTTGGCTATTGCTTTCCTTAGAGTTTCATAGTTCTCTTTATAGAGATTTTTCACATCCTTTGTTAGATACACTCCCAAATATTTCATCTTCTTTGGCACTACTGTGAATGGAATAGAGTCCTTAACTGGTTTTTCAGCTTGACTATTGTTGGTATATATAAAGGCTACTGATTTATGAATGTTGATTTTGTAACCTGAGATGCTTCTGTATTTCTAGTTCACTTCTTAGAGTTTTGTACTAGAATCCCTGGTGTTCTCCAGTCACACAATCATATCATCTGCGAAGAGCAAAAGTTTGATCTCCTCTGACCCTACATGGATACCCTTGATCAACTTTTCTTCCCTAATTGCGATGGGTAAAACTTCCATTACAATGTTAAAGAGCAGTGGAGACAATGGGCAGCCTTGTCTGGTTCCTGATCTGAGTGAAAATGATTTCAATTTAACTCCATTCAATACGATATTGACTGTGGGTTTGTTGTAGATGACCTCTAACAGTTTAAGCAATATCCTTTCTATACGAATTTTCTTAAGTGTTCTGATGATGAAGGGATGTTGGATATTATCAAAAGCTTTTTCTGCAACAATTGAGAGAATCATATGGTCTTTGCTTTTTAATTTGTTTATGTGCTGAATTATACTTATAGATTTACGGATATTGAACCAGTCTTGAGACCCTGGGATAAAACTGGCTTGGTCATGATGTATAATTTGTTTGATGTGTTGCTGGATTCTGTTTGTTAGGATTTTGTTGAATATTTTTGCATCTATATTCATTAGTGATATTGGTCCATAATTTTCTTGTTGGGTCTTTTCCTGGTTTGGGGATCAGGGTGATGTTTGCATCATAGAACGTGTTGGGTAGTCTTCCTTCTTCTTCTACCTTTTGGAACAGTTTGAGTAATATAGGTACTAATTCCTCTTCAAAGGTTTGATAGAATTCTGACGTGAAGCCATTTGGTCCTGGGCTTTTCTTTTTAGGGAGGTTTTATATGGTTGATGCTATTTCAGAACTTGATATGTGCCTGTTCAACATTTCCATTTGATTCTGGCTAAGTCTTGGAAGGTGACATGCTTCCAAGTGTTTTTCAATTTCCTTCAGATTCTCATATTTCTGAGAATAAAGTTTCTTGTAATAGTCATTAAGGATTTTTTGAATTCCTGAGGAGTTTGTTGTTATTTTGTCTTTGTCATTTCTGATTGATGAGATTAGATATTTTACTCTTTTTTTTCCTGGTTGGGTTAGCCAAAGGTTTATCTATTTTATTGACCTTTCCAAAAAACCAACTCTTTGATTTATTGATCTGTTGTATAATTCTTTTGTTTTCAATTTCATTTAATTCTGCTCTAATTTTGGTTATTTCTTTTCTTCTATTGGGTTTGGGTTTGGAATGTTCTTCCTTTTCCAGTTGCTTGAGATGTCCCATTAAGTTGTTAACTTCCTCTCTTTCCATTCTCTTGAGGAAGGCTTAGAGTGCTATAAATTTCCCTCTTAGGACTTCCTTTGCAGTATCCCAGAGATTCTGATAATTCCTGTCTTCATCGTTGTTTTGTTCCAAAAATTTGGCAATTTCCTTCTTAATCTCATCTCTGACCCAGCTATCATTCAGCTTCCATGTTTGTGTATGAGTATGCAGATTCCTGTTGTTACTGAGCTCAACTTTTATTCCATGGTGGTCCGAGAAGATGAAAGGAATAATTTTTATTCCTTTAAATTTATTGAGGTTAGATTTGTGACCTGAGATGTGATTGATTTTGGAGTATGTTCCGTGGACTGATGAGAAGTACGTATATTCAGTTTTGTTGGGATGAAATGTTCTGTAGATGTCTGCTAAATCCAAATGTTGGATGGTTAGGTTTAAATCTAAAATGTCTTTGCTCAGTGGAGGATCGATCCAACACTGCCAAAGGAGTGTTGAAATCTCCAACTATTATGGAGCTGGAGGAAATCAAGTTGCTCATGTCTGTTAGAGTTTCACTTATAAATTGAGGTGCATTCTGGTTGGGTGCATAGATATTAATAATTGAAATCTCATCATATTGAGTATTACCCTTAACAAATATGAAGTGACCATTCTTATCCTTCCTTATTTGTTGCTTTAAAGCCTATTGTATTTTCAAATAAAATTGCAACACCTGCTTTTTTCTGATTACAATTTTCCTGAAATATGGATGACCATCATTTTACCCTGAGTCTATATTTGTCTTTTAAGGTAAGAAGTGACTCTTGTATGCAGCAAATATCTGGCCTAAGTTTTTGTATACAGTCAGCCAACCAGCCTCTTTAGAGGACACTTTAAGCCTTTCACATTAATGGAGAATA
>CAUYPK010008158.1:0-25019 GCA_963574355.1 Loris lydekkerianus | reverse complement strand
TGACTGCAGATCTCTCTGCTGAAACTTTTCAAGCCAGAAGAGGGTGGTCATCGACTTTTCATCTCCTAAAAGTGAAGCACTTTTCCCCTGCTACGGGCAGAGAATGTTAGGATAGAAGATGGAACAGAAAGATGGTACATTTCTGGCCTTAAAGATGTAAGAAGTGGCCAAAAGCTAAGGACTGAAAGCAGCCTCTAGAAGCTGGAACAAGGAAAGGAAACAGAGTGACCCCTATATCCTCTCTAAATAAATGCAGCCCTATTAGTATCTTGTTTCAGCCCAGAGAGAAACATTTAAGATTTACCTAAAACTGTAGTATGGTGCATTTGTATTGTTTTGCAAAAGTTGTCAGAATTCAAATGAAGTCACTTCTGTTAAAAAATCCTGATAAGTCCACCTAATGTGAATAATGCAATGGTACATTTCAAAACTATGAAGAATAGAGTATAAATGTCTTATCACAGCAATTAAGTAAGCGAGGAAATTGTTATGTTGATCAGTTTGATGTAAGCATTCCACATTGTATATCAAGTCAGCACAATGTAACTCAGAAATGCATTAATGTACATAGTTATGATTTAATAAAGGAAAAATAAATAAAGAAAAAAGAAAAAAGGCCCAGCATGGTGTAATCCTAGCTCTCTGAGATGCCTACCAGAGGATTCTTGAGCTTAGGAGTTTGAGACCATACTGAAAAAGAGTGAGACCACTGTCTCTTAAAAAAAAAAAAAAAAAAATTAAAAACTAAAATAAAATTTTGTGATAAATGGAGCCAGTTAAGACCATAAAGGAATGGTTCCAATGCACAAATTCCTGATAACAAGAACTACCACTGGGTAAGCGTGGTGGCTCATGCTTGTAATCACAGAATTCTGGAGGCCAATGCAGGAGATTCACTTGAACTCAGGAGTTGGAGACCAGCCTGAGTAAAAGAGAGACCTGGTCTCTACTAAAAACAGAAAAATTAGCTGGTGTGGTGGCAGCAACTATAGTCCCAGCTACTTGGAATTGTGGGGCAGGAGCATCACTTGAACCCAGAATTTGAGGTTGCTGTGAGCAAGGCTGAAGCCATGACACTGTAGCCTGGGTGACAGAGCAAAACTCTGTCTCAAACTGTGCCCCCCTCCCCCCCCAAAAAAAACCTATCACAAAAAAGATTCTGCAAAATCCACAACCTTGCACAAGAGCAGTCAAAACCATACACCTGCATCCGTTCCCCCCCCCAAATAATTCTGCAAAGACATTGTAAAACAACTGCCTGTCCAAACTCAGACTGGGGTCGCTCTGTTTACAGACTTTTGAGATAAGGATAATTATCTTGAAACAATTGTGTAATCTTCTTCTTCCCAGGAATTCTTTCAAAGAAAAAATATTTCACTTCAATGTGAGAATTCTCATATTCTCTTCTTTGGATGAGTTCTTTTTGGCTTTATTCAGGATCAACCTCATGTTGATTACTCAATAAATCAGATTAACACAAGAAAGATTTTTTACTAAACCTTAAGAAAGTTTATAGATTTTTAAAAATAAATAAAACTTAGGTTAACCTAACTGAAATGCATACATTTAAAAGTTTAACTCCTAAATGCATTTCAAATTGAAGAATAAAAAGGTAAAGAAATTAAAAAAATATGAACTGCTTTATCCAAAATTTATAGCCTTTCTTAGATTATCTATCAATACAAATAAAATTTAGTCATGTGAATGGGTCCCATTTTGTCAAAACTAAATTTTGGATATGCTGGGAGCAATGGCTCATGCCTGTAATTCTAGTACTTTGTGTATAGAGCTGGAAACATTGCTTGAAGCCCAGTGTTTCAGAACAGCCTGAGCAAAGTGGGAGTGTGACTCTATTAAAAAATGGAAATGGTGGCACATGTTCCCAACTGCTTGAGGTAGGAAGACCACTTGAGCCCAGGAGTCTGAAGATAGAGTGAGCTATGATGATGCCATTGCACTCCAGCCTGGGGGACAGAATAAGGCTCTGTCTCAAAAAAGGAAAAAAGAAAAGAAAAGAAAAGAAAAGAAAAGAAAAGAAAAGAAAAGAAAAGAAAAGAAAAGGAAAAGATTGGACCTTCTTGTCTTTTATAAACTGTTAAGTTTTTATTACCAGGATAATATCTTCAGAATTGTCAACATACATTTTTGCCTGGGTTTACTGCTCATATAGGATTATATTTGTTTCTTGTAGATATTTTAAAGTAAAAAAAACTATAAAGCCAGACTAACCAGGAATGATTTTTGTGTAACTCTTTGATAAGTAAGACTAAGAATATTGTTAGATTAATGAAAAAACTATTTCTTCTGAAGTATTAGAAAAATACTCGTATTTAATTGTAAGATTCTTAATTAGGTAAACACTTGATTTTACAGGCTCTAAAACATTTAATAGAAGAAATAACGAGATGATGACTAGTTTTGTTTAATATTTCAGTTTTCTTAAATACTTTAGATACATGTAATTGTTAAAAATAAATTAGGTGCTTATAAGTGGGGAAAATCTATAAGTAAATTTTTATATTATTTGAAATTTTAGGTTTTGGTATATTAAATTTAATAATGTATACGTATTAAGTGTCTAAATCATTTCCAAATAAGATAAAAGACTGAAGCATAAATTTATAAAGACAAATATGTTTGTTTGTGGCTTCTTACATTTTACAGTAAGACTAAATATATTTGGATCTACTAATACTCATAAGATTATGTTGTGAGGAAACATTTTTGAAGTATAAAACACTGATTATGTGACAATTCAAAATTTCTTGCTTTGCTAAAGTGAAGGTTACTAAAAGTTAAAAATTCTAATTAATATATTATTCTTTATACAAAATGTACTAGAAAAAGAAGATGTGTTTTTGATTAAAAAATGGGCATTAAAATATGTTGTTTTAAAAATTATCTAAATTTAGAGTTTATTTAAAGTTGTTTCTAAAAGTAAATTTAGGAAGGAAATAAAAACAAGATGAAAAGGAAATGGTAAGTAAGAGTGAGAAGTGTAAAGGTTATAATAGAAAGATATATTTTTGGTTTAAAAAGTTAATGAAAGAAGAAATTAATTTTCAAAATGAGAAAACAAAAAGGTAAGTAAATTTTTCTCCTAATGTAAAGTGACTGGATGTTTAAAGAAGAAGGCACAGGTATGTCATGAAAGGTCTAAGTCGTGAATGATTTGTGAAGGATAAATTTATGAAAGAAAAAATTGTGTGTGAATAAATTGACTATAAATAGAAGAAAATCATTTAGAAGTCTTTCTAAAAATTGAGCTTTAAATATATAGTGTGCATGTATGCATCTGTATGTATATATAAAAATACACTGATACAACACAAAAAAATTATCCCCGATGTTCAAATGTTTTCTTGAAATATTGATCTATCGATCATAGTAAAATTTGTAAGAGATTTTTATTTAATTCTCAAATCCATTTATTTTAAGTTTTCAACCAGCTTTACAATTCAACACAATATTTTACTTCAGTATAACTTGATTGTCTACTCTTTTATTTAATTCTCAAATCCATTTATTTTAAATTTTCAACTAGTTTTACAATTCAAAACAATGTTTTACTTCAGTATAACTTGATTGTCTATTCTTGTCTTCCCTTGATGTGTTTGAATTGTTCCATGTAACCAAACAATTTCCCATATTTTTTCTGAGAGCCATGTACTCCTCTGCTCACGGTTGGTTTTCTTGTTTATATTACTCTATGTTATGTTGATATGTCATACACATAAAATGCTGGACATACACTCTTTCTGTATCTGATGAAATCCCAGCACCTTTTATCAGGTTCAACTTGTAGGTTATCTAAATCAGCTTCCATAAAGAGGAATAATCATATTATAAGAGGGCTTTTTAAAAATATTTTTGATAACTGGGCTAAGAAATAAAGTTGTATGTTTATGAAGAAAATTTTCTGGTTGTGTGTAGTGGTGCCTGTGTTTCTAGCAAGATGGGAGGCTCAGATAGGTATGAGACCAATCTGAGAAAGAGTGACACCCCATCTCTACTAAAAATAGAAAAATTAGCCAGGCAATGTGGAATATGTCTGCAGTCACAGCTATTCAGGAGGCTGAGGCAAGAGGGTCAACTTTAACCCCAGAGTTTGAGGTTACTGTGAGCTATGATGCCACAGCACTCTAGCCTGGGGCAACAGAGTGAAACTCTGTCCCCCCTTTCCCCAAAAGAAAAAATTTTCTGTGCTTCATGTTGACTTTATTAGATTTCTTTTGGTTAATTAGAAAAACTGAGCTTTGAAAGAATTAAGATTTTATTTTTACATCCATGTAACTTTCTGTATTTCTTTTAGTCTTCTGAATATCACTCTTGTTAAATGAATGACTATTGCTACTTCACAGTGACATGTGATTTTTTTCTGGTCCTAAAGTAAATCATTTTGACCTAGAGCTAAATTTGAGATTTTTTTCATCAGGGCCTTTGAGATCCTTAAAGGATGTATCTCTCGTCTTGCAAAGATATTAAATAGTTATGCAAGTTATATAGAAAACATTGTCAAGTGTTAAGTGATGCTAGATCTTTCAGTTACAGTTATGGGTATGCTAATTGATAATAAATGTTCCAAAATTGTATAAAACTCCTATATATTGAATATGTTATTAGTCTTAATTCTGGTTGTTATTAATATATTGTATGCCACAAAAATAGCCAAATTTCCTTACCAACTGATGATTATAATGACTTACCATTAGATTTTTTCACTGTGGCTTTTCTAAATCTTTGTCTTTCACAATTTTTATTCTTTCTAAAAGCATTACAATAAAACTCATGAAACATGCTCTAACAAATACTTTTGACCGGAGATTTATAATAAATTTAAGATCAGTAAATTAAATAAAAAATTCCCAGAACTGTGATAAAAAACTGCTAATCAAGATCAAACAAAATAAAAATTATATGAGTTTAGGTATTTGATAAAGATAATATTTTTAAAATTTTTATTCAAAATACTATTGACTTTTAAATGATTTTTTTGCCAGATTTTTTTTTTAATTTGTTTATTTTTATTGTTAAATTATGGCTGTGTACATTAGTGCAATCAAGGGGTACAATGTGCAGATTTCATATACAATCTGAAATATTCTCATCAAACTGTTCACGTAGCCTTCATGGCATTTTCTTAGTTACTGTATGTAGGCATTTGTATTCTGCATTTAGTAAGTTTCACCTGTACCCATTCTAAGATGCACCGTAGATGTGGCCCCACCCATTACTCTTCCTCCACCAAACCTTCCCCCTCCCTTCCCCTTCTTTGGCTCTTTCCCCATTTTTTTTTTTCCAGATTTAAGAAATTTTTTCTCTTAAACTATTAACAGTTTACAGCAATTTGATTAAGTATACTTTTGGGAACAAAGATGGAAACATTTACTTTTTTCTCCCTATTTGATCCTTTTCAAATTAGGGAGCGAATCATGAATAAGCTTGTGGCAATTTGGTTATTTATTTAAGTTCAAAAAAATTGCTCTCTTTTTATGACAGGATAGAATTTAAATATTGGTTATATTTCCAAGGCTTTGATGGCAATTTCATATTTGAGAATGTGCAGAAAATGCCTATTTTTTAGGGTTCCCAACCATATAATGAGAAAGTAAAAATTGCCACCTCCTGACAGGCCCCTAAACCTCAAAAATATAGGTAAGAGTGTGAAGTCTTCCTTGTTTTGACCTTCTAGCCCAAGAGATTTTTAAATCCAAGATTCCTTTGTAATCAATTGGTGTCCTTACTGCACATATGTAATTAGATCAAAATTAATGAGACTAAATTTATTTTACAAACTAATTTCTCTTGGTCTGATTTTCCTTCACAAAAATTGGGATGACACTGGAGAAAGAAGAAATGTTTTTTTAGAAAGCTCTAAAATACCTGTTATTAGATAATATTAACAATGTAGCCCTATACATTGTTTTTGAGATTTTATTACCTATGTATAGTGTAGACTAGGTTCTGAATTCTTCTAGGTTCCCGTAATCCAACTTTATCCCAAAGTTTTACCTTAAATAGGAATTTCTTCGTTTTCTGTTCCTAAAGCTCCATAAGATGAATGTTCCTGAATTTTAAGGGTTAAGTCTCATGTTTGCTGGACCACAGAAAATTCACCAAACTGCCTGATACCAGAACTAAAGACATAGGATAAAAAGTTGACAGCTCCATGCTGTTTTCATCTTTTCTCAAATACTAGAATAAGAAAGGGGGAGAGGAAGCTGAGGGAGGGGGGATGATGGGTGGAGGGAAGGTAATTGCACCTAGGGTGCATCTTACAAAGGTACACGTGAAACTTATTAAATGTAGAATATAAATGTCTTAATGCAATAACTAAGAAAATGCTATGAAGGCTATGTTAGCCTGTTGGATGAAAATATTTCAAATTGTATATAAAACCAGCACATTGTACCCCATGATTGCATTAATGTACACAGCTATGATTTAATAAAAAATTTTAAAAAAAGTTGCCATGCATAAGGAAAATGGAAAATTGTAGCTAAATGTTCCTAAAGCAGTAGCCCAAAAGGACAACTTGAGTTAAATTGCTACCTTTAAAATTATTTTTAAGAAAGTTACTATTGTTATAGATAGTAAGAATTATTAAATGTACATAATACAACAGGTCATACAAATATAGTCTTACATAGACAGATTTGTCATGGATCAAAAAGAAATGCTTACTAATAAACTAGGAAAAATTATTGCTTTCTGGTTAAAATAGAGTTTTTATTTTGCTAAATGTATATAATAAATGTGTATTTTCTGGGTGTGGCCCTCTCAGAAAATTTGAAGTAAAATTAAAGAATATGTAATGAAAGAGAACAAAATGAACCAAACTAGATTGATATAAATTTGGCATAAATTTGTAGTCAAGTGGTGAGTGGAGTTGAATTCATTTGTAAGCTGGAGTTGGGAGGATATGAGACAATATATGTCATGGTAAGAGAAGAGGGTTGAGCAGGATCCGGTTAATGTTCTTAGGGGTCATCAAACTATGGCCCACGGGCCACATGAGGCGGTATGATTGTATTTGTTCTCGTTTTGTATTTTTACTTCCAAATAAGATATGTGCAGTTTGCATAGGAATTTGTTCATAGGTTGTTTTTTTTTTTTAAACTATAGTCCTGCCCTCCAATGGTCTGAGGGACAGTGAACTGGCCCCATGTTTAAAAAGTTTGAGGATCCCTGGTGAGTTAGGTGATGAAATCAGCTCAGGAAATCAGATTGGAGCAGGCTCCAAAGTTAGCAAAGTTATAGTTTACCAAGTCAGGATAAATGGATGCAGCACAAAGACCTTCATCTTGGCTGCTGTGCCAGCTACACCTTTTTTATATTGGACCTTGTAGAACTATGCATCCACTTGGCTCCTAATTTTGTTAGTTTGAGATACACTTAACCAGATCATAAATTATCTTGATTGATTGAAATAGATCTCACTGTACTTGTAGTATTAGGCACAGATCTACTAGGGAGTATTTGGATTTAACAGATTTCCTAGCCTTTATGAACTCTCATTGCATGTTAGTTAATTTTATATATCAACTTGACCTGGCCACCAGGTGCCCAGATATTTTGTAGAATATTATTCTGGGTGTGTCTATGAGGGTGTTTTAAAATGAGATTGGCATTTGAATTTGTAGGCTGAAAACAGATTGCCTGGCTAGTGTAAGTGGCCCTCACGCAATCAGTGGAAGGCCTGAATAGATTAAAAAGGCTTATTATACTGTGAATAAGAGGAACTTCCTCCTGCCTGGATACTTGAGCTGAGACTTCAGTCTTTTTCAGCCTTGAGACACAAACTGAAACATCACCTCTTCTTGGGTTTTAAGCCTACAGCTTTCAGACCAAAACTACGTATCAGCTCTCTAGCTTGCCAAATGTTTATGGTGGAACTTGTCAGCCTTCATAATCAGAAGAATCAATTTCTTATGATAAATCAACATCTCTTTCTCTTTTTACCCCCATTCTTTTCTGTCTCTATGAACACATGCGCGCGTGTGCACACACACACAGACACATGCATGCTGGTTCTGTTTCTTTAGAGAACCCTAATACAGATGGGTTGGAAATCATGATGATTGTTTCCTATTCTGATTTACTGATGGTTAATTGGTCTTTTGGTCATGAAAGCCCTACTTTTCATGGACCCAATAAACATTTGGAGCTAGGACAGGTCTTATGCTTCTAAAGAATTATAATTATTTTGTATTTCCAGTAGATAAACGAGTCCTTCATTAAAGCAAATATTTCATAGTTCAATTTCAGTGATGTAGTCATCAGTTTATTATGAAGCAGCACTTTCAGAATAAGGAATAATTTGTTTTAGCTGGGCAAAAAAATTATGACATTCTTTTCTCTTTTAAAAAAAAGTTTAATTTTTAATAATGGATATAAAATAGTTGCATTTGGTAAAGGCATACAGTGTCTAATAATCAAATCTGAGTAATTGCAATCTCCATTAGTTAGAAGCATTCCAATTTCATTCTTTTAGTTAAAGTATACCACAACTTAATTGTGGATTGTAGTCACCTCAGCCTCTGAGGTAGCTTTTATTTTATGCCCACCAAATATAAGAGCTAACTAACCCTCCATTAAGAGAAATTATTCTTGGAAAATGAGATATGTCCTCAGACACCCATTCAGGTAAAAAAGAAACCCATCTCTTATCTCAATGGTGTAACAGACACAGGGGGCACAGCTATGCATTGGGTGAAGCCTGCCTCCATAGCAGACCAACAGTGGGGTTTATAAGACATTAAGACTCCATTTGTTTCCAAGAACAGAGAAGCTGATAGTGTGATGGGATGGTATTATATATTCACACAAGCCCACAGCAGCAAACCAACCAAGCACAGCTGGTTCTGTCTAATTTTAGAGCTCTGAAGCCTTATCTATGGCCGTTTAGACAAATTCCTCATGTCAGGATGCACTTTGTTTGGGGGTGTGGGAAGAGCATGCTCATAATGTTTTAATTTGTAAAATAAAAAAGAATTCGAGATTATTTCCTTGAGTTTGACCTCAGATATATTCATGATAAAAAAAACCATTCTGGACAACTTACATTATTTTTTTTCTTCTCTCTTTCCATTTTAAATTGCTTAGTGTATGGATAATAAAGAATTTAATGGTAGAAATTTCACTGATCCATTTTACAACAGAAGGGATTTTTTTCTTTTCTGGTAAGTTATTTTATAAGGTCAAGACAACCTATTTTAGTGCAATTTCTTTAGTTTTCTAACTAGTTTCCACCAAACCTAAGGGATCTATATTATATACTTATGCTGTCATATGTATTTTGAAATTGCAAACAACACTGTTAATATTTCAAATAACTAGTTTAGTAACACAGGAATTTATGCTGACATTAAAAGCCATCCTGAATTGCTGCTAGGGATATTTTAAGAATCTCTCTATTACTAATATGACAAATGATGACTTTAATGGCATCATAAACCAGAAATATGAAAGCATTATTAAAAAACTGTTTTATAAAAGAGTTATCAAGTAACTATCAGTTAAGCTGTTTAGATGTGATGAAAGTTCAGCCTAAACACACTGGACCACTTCAGATAGACTGAACTAGCAATACTATAAAATGTAGAGGTAATGAATATTATAGCTTCAAAAATTGTCTTTACTAATCTTACTCTGAATAAATTGTGTTGGTTGGAGAAATCCTTATACCTTCAGAGACCAATTCACATTTAAAAGCCATTTTATTATTATGAAGCATTTGTTCAATTCATTGCCCAGACAGATAGTTCACATGTAGAAACTACATCTCTTACTTTGGTTTAAATATTGAAATAGTGCTCTTATATTCCCCTATCTTTTAAAAATATGGGGCTCTGCACTAAAGGGTATCATTCCATTAATTATTCAAACTCTATGTGGTAGTTCAACATTTATGTCCCATACACATTTTATCTTCTATCCCCTTTTCCCCTTATAATTAATGGGTCTATAAGACACTTATGGTGATATGAGCTGCTTTAGATTCTGGCAGAATATATTTTATTGCAATAGTTTCCGTCTTTGCAGAAGTATGGCAACAAATCTGTGTCAATGCACAAGTGAAATGGCTGTAGAAATCCTCTGCTATTTATATATGAATTTACTTAAGGAAAATATTTTCATTTTTTTCTTCAAAATCACTTGCTTGTGGATGTTCTCATAATGAGAAAACAGCATGAGACACTCATGTAATCATAGGAGTGATCAGATATTCTGGTCAAATTACTGGTCTTCAAATTACTATATGGTGTGATTTTATTATTGATTTTTGCAGGAATACCACTTTAAACATAGTATTCTAAATAGGTTTATTCCAGAAACAATATTACATCTATATTCTTTTTTTATTTTGCAGTTTTTGGCTGGGGCTGGGTTTGAACCTGCCACCTCCAGCATATGGCGCTGTTGCCCTACTCCTTTGAGCCACAGGCAATGCCCCACAACCATATTCTTGAGGGAAAAAATCTACAGGGAAATATGTTTACATTATAAGACATGACCTGTATGTAGCATAAATTGGGCATAGATTCTGATTGCAGTAAATAATGTTTACAATGACCCTGGTGGGATGTGAGCAGCAGTACACATTGAGGTTACAGCAATGATTTGGTCTTCTACAGTGGTTGTAGTCAAACCCCTTCACCCATCAGAACCACTTAGAGGACTTGTAAAAACACGTATTTTTGGGTGTGTTTCGCCTTCAGAGTTTCTGATTCACTAATTCCAGGTTGGAGGCCTTACCATTTTCATTCCTAACAATTTCTCAGATGATGCTGATGCTGCTAGTCTGGGGACTACACTTTGAGAATCACCTCCCAGTAAGGTCTGTCTGAATATATTCCTAGCTATTATGTCCAGTTGTATTTTCTGCTAACTATTCCAATACAGTAGTATTTTTCAACCTTTTTTATCTCATGGTACACTGGAACCTATAGTTAAATTTTTATGCCACAGCTAAATTATGTTGATCAAAAAAGAGTAAAAAACAGAATATACTTACTGTGCTTTTAATTTCTTTCAAAAATAATTTAATTAATGATCTTTAAAAATGTCTGTGGCACAACTAAAATCCTTTCAGAGCATACCAGTTGAAAATCTCTGCAACAGAGTATAGGAAAAATCATTAACTCACTAACCTTGGAATTCAGAAGCTAATTTTATCTTGTGTACATCAATAAACCATTGAGACCAGCCATCCATGGGCTGCTTTGGGTTTGTTTCTGGGCTAATCTAAGGCAGCACTCAGTTCTTCAACATGTCACCAATAAAACCTTGCAAAATTCCCAAAATTAAACAAGGTAGATTTTCATGAAACAACATTTAAAAAAATAATTTTTGATCATACAAGTAATGCATGTTTACTACAAAAAATTTGAGCAGTAAAGAATATATATAAAAGTGTTATAAATCTAGTACATGTCCAACTCCTAGAGATAATCACTATAACTTCTGGGGCAATGGATATCAATTCTCTTGAACATTTTATGGGAAGAAAAAGAAAAAGAATTTAACTTGTTTAACATTTTACAAATAACTTTATAAAATTACTTTTTGGCCATCACTTCCTCTGTTGGCTGCCAGCTGCTGATTCTCCTTCAACTTTTCACTTATACAGTCTCTGCTCTGTCCCCACCCATCACCACTTAAGAAGCTATCCTCTTGTCTTCAGAGAACTTTCTGTTCTAGTCTCATGTGCACTTATAAAAGAGGTTGTTTACTCTTTTCTTGTTGATTAATTTGAGTTCTCTGTAGATTCTAGTTACCAGGACTTTCTCAGATTAGTGATATGCAAAAATCTTCTCCCATTCTGAAGGCTGGCTATTTGCCTTGGTTGTGGTTCTCATGGTGGTGCAGAAGCTTTTCTGCTTGATCAAATCCTACTTATTTATTTGTGGTGTTTCTGCAATTGCCGAGGGGAGAGGTCTTCCTCATAAAATCATTTCCCAGGCCAATATTTTCAAGTGTTTTCCCCTCATTCTCTTCTGGAATTTTTATTGTTGTGTGTCTTAAATTTAAGGCTTTTATCTAGTGAGAGTCAATTTTTGTCAGTGGTGAGACCAGTTTCAATCTTCTGCATACAGCTAACCAGTTCTCCCAGCACCATTTGTTAAATAGGGATTGTTTTTTCCCAGTCATGTTTTTGTTTGGTTTCTCAAACATCAAATAGCAATAGATGGCTGAGTTCATCTCCAGATTCTTTATTCCATAGATCTACATCTCTATTTTTGTTCCAGTACCATGCTGTTTTGATCACTGTAGACTTGTAGTACAGCCTGAAATCTGGTAATGCGATGCCTCCATATTTATTTTTAAGAATTGTATTGGCTATTCAGGTGTTTTTTCTGGTTCCATATGAAGCAAAGTACTGTTTTTTTTCAAGTTCTTCAAAGTATAACATTGATGGGGATTGCATTAAATCTGTAGATTGCTTTTGGTAGAATGGATATTTTAATGATGTTGATTCTGCTCAACCAGAAGCATGGTGTATTTTTCCGTTTGTTAACACCTTCCATTATTTCTTTTCTCAGGGTTTCATAGTTCTCTTTATAGAGATCTTTCACATCCTTTGTTAGATGAATTCCCAGGTATAAAAAAATGCTCATCATCCTAAATCATCAGAGAAATGCAAATGAAAACCATTCTGAGATGTCATGTAACTCAAAATTAGCTCAAATTACAAAATCCCAAAACTGCAGATGCTGGTGTGGATGTGGAGAAATTGGAACATTTCTACATTGCTGGTGGAATTGCAGAATAATACAACCTTTTTGGAAATAAGTATGGAGAATTCTTAAAGAACTAAATGTCTGCGGTGGCTTATACCTGTAATCCTAACACTCTGGGAGGCTGAGGCAGGTGGATTACCTGAGCTCAGGAGTTTCAGACCAGCCTGAGCCAGAGCAAGACCCTTTCTCTAAGAATAGCCAGGCATTGAAGTGGACACCTATAGGCCCAGGTACTCGGGAGGTTGAGGCAAGAGAATCACTTACACCCAAGTGTTTGAGGTTGCTGTGAGCTGTGATGCAACAGCACTCTACCAAGTCTGATAAAGTAAGAGTTTGTCTCAAAATAAACAAAAACAAACTAACTAAAATCTCCTTTTCATTTGATCCTACAATTCCTACTAGGTATATACCCAGAAGAACAAACATAATTTTACCACAAAGACATTTGCACCAGAATGTTTATTGCAGCCCGATATGTAACTTCCAAGTCCCAGAAGCAACCTAAATGCCCATCATCCCTTTACTGGATCAACAAACTGTGGTATATGTATGGAATACTAAACAGACATAAGAAAAGTTGAAGATTTTACATCTTTTATGTTTACCTGGATGGAGCTGAAGCACATTCCTCTTAGTAAAGTATCTCAAGAATGGAAAAAAAAAAAAAATCCAGTGTACTCAACACTAACATGAAACCAATATATAAACAATTGCACATCCACATGAACATAAAACACAATTAGTCTGAAAAGGGGAAGAGAATAGCAAGAAGGGGAAAGGAGGAAGGTGATTGGAGAGAGGAGGGAAGGCAATTGGTGGAATCTCGCCTAATGCAAGCAAGGTCAGAGAGTTCAGCATGCCCCCTGGGTGAAGGGCTCAAGTACAACTTGAACTTTACCTTGGAAATGAGAACAATGTAACCTAAAAATTGGTACCCACACATTAATTTAAAATAAAAAAAGAAAAGCACATAAAAAAAGATGATCTCCTCTGCCTCCTTTTGTTTCCCCCCCATTTTTTTTTTTTTTTTTTAATATACAAAGCAATTTTTCTCTATCCCTGGCTTTCAAATCCTGCAGTCTCATACCCATGACTTCCTGCTAAAGAGAAATCTCCAATTATAAAAGTCTGCTCTTCTTAGAAAAAGTGGGAGTTATAAATATATTGCTATTTCCTAGTCATATACCTTATCTGTCTACGTGTACATGTACAGGGAAAATCTCAACCTTGAAAAGTTAGGGTGTAGTATTACTTTTTCATTGTTGCATAAGGTTATAGCAAAATTACTAGACTAATCTGTACAATTTTATTATCTCACAAACTCTAAGGTCAGATCTGGGTGTGATATGGCTGGATTCGTGCTCAGATCTGCCACATGCATTATGCATGGAATTATGTTCCTCTAAAGTGAATCTTGAAATTTTAACCCCTTGTAACTATGAATGTGATCTTAGAGCCTTTACTCATGTAATCAAGTTAAGATAAGATCTAGAACAGTGAGAAAATAAATTACTATTTTTTACAGCTACCACATTTGTGGTACTTTATTACACCAGCCCTATGAAACGAACTACACAGGCTAAAATCAAGTTGTTTGTGAATTTCTTGCCTCTCCTCTGAAGCTGAGCCCTCTTCTGAGATCACTAGTTGCTGCCACTTCTCAGTTCCTTAAAACCATGAGGACTGAGGTCCTTGTTGCCTTGGTGACTATTGGCTGGGGACTTGTATCAGGCCATAGTTGCCTTTCACAGTTCCTTGACATGTGGTCGCCATAAACAGTTGACAACAGGGATGTTGACTGTTTTTTTTTTTTTTTTTTTTTTTTTTTTTTCAGATCTGGTTTATTTCATCGCTTACTTTCCTTCCCGGGAAAACTCTGCTTTTAAAAGGCTCATGTGATTAGAGTCAGCCCCATCTGAATAGGATATTTCTCCATTTTAAGGACAACTAATGTTGTGGATCTAATCATTGTCACAAAATGGGAGCAGTACCTAGAGTAGCACTCGAATTAACAACCAGGGGAAGGGAAAGTACCTCAGGGTTTGGGAATTTGGGTGGGGGGAACATGTTAGAGTTCTTCCCACTATAAGTACATCTTGACATATCATGACATCTCATATACCCTGAAAGAAGTCATTAGGAAGTACCCAAATTGCTATTTCATTATAGTTCTCTATAGGCACAGCTCATATTGTGTCTACTATGAATATATGTACATAGTTTTTAGGAACCACCCTAGCTTTATTCCAATGAGCATGAAATGCACAGTCTTTATTTTTCTGCAAGGATTTGCTCTCTGATCTTAAGTAGTAATTAAATGGCAATTTAGTTTCATCATGTGTATGAAGCAAATGTTCTCAATTCAGGGGGGCAAGATGAGTACATTCTTCAATTTTTCTATGATAAGTGGTTTTTATTACACATATTTTTATCATGTGCTAAGATATGAGGACATAAATACACTTTTTTTTTTTGTAGTTATGAATATGACAGTGAGGTGTGTGCTGTCTGAATTAACTTCCCAGTGACTGATCTTCAGGATTAACTGACGTTTTCTCCTACTTCTTTGACATACATTAACTATGGCCTAAGACTCTCTGAGTACCTCAGCTTATAGGCACTTTGTAGGACAATGATGTACATCTAAAGTTTAATTGCATCCTTACCAAGAGCCAATGGTTTATTTTCTTTTTCTGATGGTTGGATCAATACTTGTTATTGTACTCATTGTACATAATCAACTGTTTCATAAATGGATTCAGTGGAACCATAAAGAGAAAGTTGCTTTTATAAAAACAGATGACCACTCTGAAGATTTGATAAAGCTAAGTTGCTAACACTGAAGTTAAATGTAGAGAGACCATTTGTAGAACATTTGAAAAAAAAAAATCCTACAAATTTAGAGAAATTGTTCACATCACTTTACAAGCCAGGTGATGTTAAAAATATTTAAGTACTAGCAGGACATGAGTAGTATCCAATTAGAATAGTTGCTTTACTCATTATAAAGCCGTGAACATCCATTCTTTATATCCCTTTTAATATTTTTTCCTCCTTTAAAAAACTCATTTGGGATCCCAAAAATCATGGAAGATACATTATGGGTGAACCCATAATATAAAAGAAAGAGAAGAAAAAAGCCTTGGCTCCATATCAAAAGCCTGGCAAACACATGCACACTTTTCATGTTTTAAGATAAAATGTTTAAGATATTTAGGATATATGTGAATTACTTTTACAAATCCTTGGTTTATGCAAATTTTCAATTAAAATACCCAGACTGGCCCTAATTTTCTCAGTAAGAATGCTCTCTTTGTGTTGTTCTAGTTTAGTCTCTAATTTTATCATAAGAATGTGATATTTATAAAGAAATCTGTATTTCACAAGAAAAGTGATGTGCTAAAAAATTTAGTTAGTATTTTTCTGGCGGGCTTCTCTAATAGGCCCTCAGATTTCTTAGCAAGTGATACAGGAATAAAAGGGAGTGATTAGACCTCTGTCTCACTTGAATTGAAGACTTACTTAATTGAGCCTTGGTAATGACTGTGGAGAAACAACATTGATACTGACTTCCCTTTCTTCAATATCCTTTGTCTCTCTCATTGTTGTCTCATTCATTTGAAGTTGTTTACTTCATGCGATGACAGAAGCGGAGACTGATGGCAACAGTTTAAAATTCTCTCTTATCTACTTGAAATTTCTCGTTAGCATTCCTACCTGGTTTCCATCGTATATGAAAACAGAAAAGAATCAGATACAAACAGAGCATTAAACAATGCCTCTGCCTCCCAGGTTCACTTAACACTCTCCCATATACCCAAGTTACTAATTCACACTCTGCGGAACCCCAGCACGTCTCTATTACATTTGATGTCCTCTATTAATGTGACAGCACACATCCGGTGCAAAGCCATAATATCCAAAATAGTAGAAAGGGCAGGGGCATTCTTTAGGGCCATGAGCTAAAAATGTCTCTCTAGACCAGTTTGCCCATTTAAAAACAGGTCTCCATAAAACTAAAATGTGTAAGTGTGTGTTTTAAGCAGGCCTAATGATAGAATTCCAATGAAACCAGACAATTGCTGAGCCCATCATTTTTTCCTGTATTGACGATGCTCCTTTTCTAGAGATGAATGAAAGCAAATATTCCGTTTCTCTATTTCTCATCACTCCCTTTCAGCTGGCCATTAACAAAGGAGCTGACACTACATATTGAATAAGGAGTAGTATACAAATGGGATTAATCAGCTTGGGGCCTGCGGAGCAAGCAAGAAGCAGTCCTATGTTTTATTTAAATGTTTGTATAAAAGGAGCCTAAGAAGGTTTGGGAAGAAAAAATGCCAAATGAAAGCCCATATCCAACTGAAAGCCTAGAGCTTTATAAATCTCTCATTTGTATTTTTGACTTTTGATATATTTTTGTAATAAATCATTATCAAACCTGGTCTTAA
Source organism: Loris lydekkerianus (assembly GCA_963574355.1). NCBI lineage: Eukaryota > Metazoa > Chordata > Mammalia > Primates > Lorisidae > Loris > Loris lydekkerianus. The sequence continues at coordinate 7,825 of CAUYPK010008158.1, read as the reverse complement.
GAATTACTTTTGGAGAAGTAGGTAAACATTAATAAATATGTTTAAGCTATATTTCTAAAAGTAAAAACTTTCTGTTATACCAACCAAACTTTCTTGTGTTTACACAAAATTGGGATAATTATCTGGTTGGTCACATGGAAATGTATTCTCACTAAGGTAAAAGTAATATAGAATTTGTGATGACAATTGTCAAAATTATCTTTAAGGGGCTTTCAACAAATTTCCAGGCCTCAGGATATGGTCAGTTTTGCTAAGTGTTACAGAAGATCTACTCACAGAAAATTTTATGCACAGCACACAATCCTAAAAATTGTGAACATACAGTACAATTACTTGTAATTTGGAACTATGATTCATAAGGAAACATGAAATGTTATCTAGGAAAATAAAAGAAAGAAAAGATAAGAAAAAATGTCTGAGACAAAGCTATAATCCAGCTGAAACAAAGTGTGGAAACCAAACCAAATTGAATACAGTTAAGTTTTTTTCTGTGAAAATATGGAAATTGATTATAGAACTAGGGAAAGAGATTTATTTAAAAGTCTTTTGAGTTTTATATTTAAACTTAATTTTATCTGAGACAAAATAAAGAAGGGTATAAAAATAAGGGCATTTTGAAAAGATCATATTTGTAAAGCATGGCTATCAGCCTGATGATTTCATCAAGAGGTCAGACATGGTGGGACATAACTTGGCTTATTTGTCTGCATTAAAACTCTCCCCTCTTTCCTCTCAGATTATTTGTGCTGTGAAATCCTTGGCTTTCAGACACTGGCAATGCGGCATAACCTAGGGCCAATAAATAAATACCAATTCTCATATGTCTCCTGTGCCTAAAAAGGGTAGACAGTGAAGAGAACAAGCTTAACATGTGATTAGCATTAAATTGTACTTGCTAGCTTAGAGGAAGTAGATAAAGAAGGTAAAGTTAGGTTTTGGTGTTACACATGCATACCTTTGTGGGGAAATTAGCATTGGGAATTGTTATTATTGTGAATGGAAACCTCTTGTTAAACAAAATAGTTAAGAATTGCCCTGGCTGTTAATGCAAATTATGCTTTAATTAATGAATATGTTTTATGTTTACAAATCTATTTAACAATGAAGTGATAATATTTATTGGGAGCTTACTATTTCTTCTATAGATATGTTTCTCTGGTGTGTTTTTCTGTATTGACTTATTTTACACTTATAAAACTCACCTTCATTTGAAAGATGTAGAAGATGAGGCCTTGAAAAATAAAATCAATTTCCTAACCTGTAAAAGATGAAAAGAAAAGCTGAATCTTGGAAGTATCACCATAGAACCCAAGCATTTAACCAGTATTTAATTCTGGTTTTTAAAATACATGATAGTTGAAATACTAACATATACTTGTGACACTATAGAATTACCCACAAAATATATAAATGTTGAACTGTAAATTGATAATGTTAGCCCTAAATCTTGCATTCATTTATTTAATACTTATTTATTCTATCAAAAAATTAAAAAACAATTTCTCATCTAATACTAGGGTTAGAAAGATGAGTAAGACACAATCCTTTCTTCTAAAATCCAATCGAGTTTGTCTGCTACTACATACTCCCCAGCTCTTATTTATTTTGAGCAGGAAAGAGGTTGGTGGATTACTTGTAATTACCCCACAGTTTTAAAAGAGAAAAACATAAATATGAATTCACCTGATGATTTTATTATCTATTTTGTATTACATGAAACAATTTTTTGTTTATGTTCATTTATAATTTTTTTGAGTGTGATACTTTTTGAAAAAAATCTCCACAATGAAGTCCAGGCTTCCTCTTGCATGTCTTCCAGTAAAAAATGTTTTCTCCTTCACTGTATCTATAAACCATGATACCTTTATTAATTTTTTTCCATTTTACAATACAAAATGTATCTTCTACTGAGCCTTTCCTAAGTGTCAGAGATGATGGTCTTCTCCTTTCTTGATTTCTATGCCTCAAGCTGAGTGATGAGATTTCTCTTTTAAAAAAGGTGTGTCTGAGGGCAGGGGTGAAATGGCTGATTGGAGCCAGCTTTCCACAGAGGCTCCTGTCCAGAAGGAGAGTTAAAGGACAGAAGTTTAGCAAGTAAGCTGATGGTTTGGAGCTGAGCCAAGAGAGAAGGTTGAAGAATGCACATCAACCCTGATGAGGCGAGCTGTGACCCCAAAGATACAAACAAAAGGTACAAATTCTCACTAAGTAGACTGGAGTCCCCTCCCCTATGAGAATGGCTAACAGTATACTTTCTACAAACAAGCAAGCAGAGTTCAAATGTCCTCCCATTTTATCCTATGGCAGAGACCCTTTAAAAACCAGACCTCCTTCCCCTACTAGGGTGCAATGGCACTCTCCTGCCAGGCATAAATCTGTATAAAACTGTATATATTCTCTATCTGTAATTCTTAACTGACAGTACTCCCCTCCACTCTCACCCTGAGGACTGGAAGCATGTGCCCCATGAAGTCCAGATTCTTGGGAATTTTCTCAAGAGGTGTGGACAGGGTGTGGGCTGTGCAGGTCTGTGCTGATTCTGTAGCACAGAGGTAAGGAGAAAATGGTGGACTGAAGGAACCGGGAAAAGAAGAGGCAGTGCCCCTCACCCTGCACAGAGCAGTAGCAGCAGCAGTGGGAACAATAGGGCTCACACCCCTGGGGATATTTGGGAAGGACACTCCCTGTCTTTCTGGGCAACCATATAAAGCCAGGCATCTTCTCCGGTGGCAGACACTGGCAGAATAGATCTGGGATGGTAATGCAGGCCCTGTGAGCAAAGGGTATGCCTGAGGCAATACCAGCCTGGGCGGAGTGTGGCAGGTAGAGAATTAAAGATGCCTGCACAGAGATGGCATACTCCCAGGGCAGGTCTGAGCCAGAAGACTGCTTTATTTAGCCTAAGAAATACCCAGCCCTCGGGGGATCATAGCTGAGACAAAGACAGGTGGGCAACTGAAAGCTGGGTGCAAGCTCTAACCACATCTGCCCCAAAACAGACTGTAGGGGAAACAGAAACACCAGCTTTGGGCAGACCAGGGATAATTCACAGTTTCTATTAGCTCAAATGGCACCCGGTCCACAGGGCAATATATCCAGGACAGAATCACAAATTCTGCATAAATATAAGTGTCAGCAACATCAATTGGGGTGGGGCTGGAACTGAGTGAACCTCCCCAGCTTCCATTAACCACCCAAGGTTATCATGCCTCAGCTTCCCCTGCTGGATGGTGGCAGATTGCTGAGGCCTGGCTGACAAGACATAAGATCTCTCTGTGACTCAGGCAGGCTCAAACCCCTGAAGCATCTGCTCATTGGAGGGAACTGGGTCATAGCCCTGTGGAGTTACCAGTGACTGGGTGTGACAGAGGTTCAAGGTGAGGAAGGATGCATCAACCTTCTCAGACTAATACATTAGATGGAGTGGGGGGGGGGGTGTCATCAACTTTTAATCTCCTAAAACAAAATAACTTTCAATCCAGGATGCTGTATCCAGCTAAACTGAGTTTCATTTATGATGGAAAAATTAAATACTTTAATGACATTCACATGTTGAAGAAATTTGCCATAACTAAACCAGCTCTCCAGGATATTCTCAGACCTATCGTCCATAATGACCAGCGCAATCCTCCACCACAAAAGTAAACTCATTCAGAAACTTTTGATTAAATTCCAACTTCCACAGTGGTGAAATGGTTAAAAATGTCCACTGGACTTTTAAAAAACTCGATATCCAAAATTCTACCAGACTTATCAACATTCTCAATTAATGTGAATGGCTTAAACTGTCCTGTAAAGAGGCACAGGTTGGCTGATTGGATGATTGGATACAAAAACTCAGGCCAGATATCCGCTGCATACAAGAATCTCATCTTACCTTAAAAGATAAATATAGACCCAGGGAGCAGGGATGGTCATCTATATTTCAGGCAATGGAAATGGAAACGGAAATCAGAAAAAAGCAGGTGTCGAAATTTTATTTGCAGATACAATAGGCTTTAAACCAACAAAAGTAAGGAAAGATAAGAATGATCACTTCATATTTGTTAAGGGTAATACTCAATATGATGAGATTTCAATTATTAATATTGCACCCAACCAGAATACACCTCACTTTATAAGAGTAACTAACATACCTGAACAACTTGATTTCCTCAAGCTTCATAACAGTAGGAGATTTTAGCACTCTTTTGGCAGTATTGGATAGATCCTCCAATACGAAGCTAAGCAAAGAAATTTTAGATTTAAACTTAATCATTAAACATTTGGATTTAATAGGCATCTACAGAACATTTCATCCTAAAAAAACTGAGTACACATTCTTCTCATCAGCCCATGGAACATACTCCAAAATTGATCACATCTTAGGTCACAAGTCAAATCTCAGAAAATTTAAAAGAACAGAAATTATTCCTTGCATCTTTTTGGACCATTATGGAAAAAAAGTTGAAATCAGTAACAACAGGAATCTGCATACTCATACAAAAACATGGAAGCTAAATAACCTTATGCTAAATGATAGCTGGGTCATAGATGAGATTAGGAAGGAAATTACCAAAATTTTGGAACAAAACAATAATGAAAACATGAATTATCAGAACCTCTGTCATACCACAAAGGCAGTCCTAAGAGGGAAATTTATAGCACTGCAAGCCATCCTCAAGAGAACAGAAAGAGAAGAAGTTAACAACTTAATGGGACATCTCAAGCAACTGGAAAAGGAAGACCATTTCAGTCCCAAACCCAGCGGGAGAAAAGAAGTAACTAAAATTAGAGCAGAATTAAATGAAATTGAAAACAAAAGAATTATACAACAGATCAATAAATCAAAAAGTTGGCTTTTTTGAAAATGTCAATAAAATAGGTAAACCTTTGGCTAACCTAACCAGGAAAAAAAGAGTAAAATCTCTAGTTTCATCAATCAAAAATGGTAATGATGAAATAACAACAGACTCCTCAGAAATTAAAAAATCCTTAATGAATATTACAAAAAAATTTATTCTCAGAAATATGAAAATCTGAAGGAAATTGACCAATACTTGGAAGCACACCACCTTCTAAGACTTAGCCAGATTCAAGTGGAAATGTTGAACAGACCTATATCAAATTCTGAAATAGCATCAACTATATAAACTCTTTCTAAAAAGAAAAGCCTGGGAGCAGATGGCTTCACATCAGAATTCTATCAAACCTTTAAAGAGAAACTAGTACCTATATTACTCAAACTTTTCCAAAAATAGAAAAAGAAGGAATACTACCCAACACATTCTATGAAGCAAACGTCACCTTGATCCCAAACCAGGAAAAGACCCAACAAGAAAAGAAAATTATAGACCAATATCACTTGTGAATATTGATGCAAAAATATTCAACAAGATTCTAACAAACAGAATCCAGCAACACATCAATCAAATTATACATCATAACCAAGTGGATTTTATCCCAGGGTCTCAAGGCTGGTTCAATATACATAAATCTATAAGTATAATTCAGCACATAAACAAATTAAAAAACAAAAACCATATGATCCTCTGAATTGATGCAGAAAAAGCTTTTGATAATATCCAGCATCCCTTCATGATCAGAACACTTAAGAAAATTTGTATAGAAGGACATTTCTTAAACTGATAGAGGACATCTACAGCAAACCCACAACCAATATCGTATTGAATGAAGTTAAATTGATATTTTCACTCAGATCAGGAACCAGGCAAGCTTGCACATTGTCTCCACTGCTCTTTAACATTGTAATGGAAGTTTTAGCTATTGCAATTAGGGAAAAAAAGGAGATCAAGGGTATCCATATAGGGTCAAAAGAGATCAAACTTTCACTCTTTGCAGATGATATGATTGTATATCTAGAAAACACCAGGGATTCTACTACAAAACTCTTAGAAGTGATCAAGGAATACAGCAGCGTCTCAGGTTACAAAATCATAAATCGGGAGCCTTTATATATACCAACAATAGTCAAACTGGAAAAACAGTCAAGGACTCTATTCTGTTCAGAGTAGTGCCAAAGAAGATGAAATATTTGAGAGTCTACCTAACAAAGGACGTGAAAGATCTCTATAAAGAGAAGTATGAAACTCTAAGAAAAGAAATAGCTGAAGATGTTAATAAAAGGAAAAACATACCATGCTCATGGCTGGGAAGAATCAACATTGTTAAAATGTCCATACTATCTAAAGCAATATACAATTTTAATGCACTCCTTATTAAAGCTCTACTGTCATACTTTAAAAATCGTGAAAAAATAATACTTTGTTTTATATGGAAACAGAAAAAAACCTCCAATATCCAAGATATTACTCAGAAATAAAAAAAAAGGAGGAGGAATAACACTACCAGACCTCAGACTATACTACAAATCGATAGTGATCAAAACAACATGGTACTCGTGCAGAAACAGAGAAGTAGATTTCTGGAACAGAATAGAGAACCAAGAGATGAACCCATCTACTTACCGTTATTTGATCTTTGACAAGCCAAATAAAAATATTCACTGGGGAAAAGATTCTCTAGTTAACAAATGGTGCTGGGTGAACTGGCTGGTGACCTGTAGAAGACTGAAACTGGACCCACACCTTTCACCATTAACTAAGATAGACTGTCACTGGATTAAAGATTTAAACTTAAGATATGAAACTATAAAAATACTAGAAGAAAGTGCAAGGAAAACTCTTGAAGAAATGGCCTGGTGAATATTTTATGAAGAGGACCCTCCCCCCACCAGGCAATTGAAGCAGCATGAAAAATACACTACTTGGACCTGGTCAAACTAAAAAGCTTCTGCACAGCCAAGAACACAGTAAGTAAAGCAAGCAGACAGCCCTCAGAATGGGAGAAGATATTTGTGGGTTATGTCTCTAACAAATGTTTAATAACCAGAATTCACACAGAGCTCAAGCATATTAGCAGGAAAAGAACAAGTGATCCCATCTCAGGCTGGGCAAGGGACTGGAAGAGAAACTTCTCTGAAGAAGGCAGGTGCACGGCCTACAGACACGTGAAGGAATGCTCATAATCCTTAATCATCAGAGAAATGCAAATCAAAACTACTTTGAGATATCATCTAACTCCAGTAAGATTAGCCCATATCACAAAATCTCCAAATCAGAGATGTTGGCCTGGATGTGGAGAAAAGGGAACAACATTGCCAAACTAATACATTCCTTTTGGAAATATGTTTGGAGAACACTTAGAGATCTAAAAAATAGAGCTGCCATTTGATCCTACAATTCCTCTACTAGGTATATATACAGAAGACCAAGAATTACATTACAACAATGATATATGTACCAGAATGTTTATTGCAGGCCAATTCATAATTGCTAAGTCATAGAAGAAGCCCAAGTTGCCTGTCCACCCATGAATAGATTAATAAATTGTGGTATATGTACACCATGGAATATTATGCAGCCTTAAAGAAAGATGGAGACTTTACCTCTTTCATGTTTACATGGATGGAGCTGGAACATATTCTTTTTAGTAAAGTATCTCAAGAATGGAAGAAAAAGTACCCAATGTACTCAGCCCTACTATGAAACTAATTTATGGCTTTCACATGAAAGCTATAACCCAGTTACAACCTAAGAATAGGGGGAAGGGGGAATGGGGAGGGAGGATGGGGGTAGCTGGGTGGAGGGAGGGGTATTGGTGGGATTACACCTGTGGTGCATCTTACAAGGGTATATGCGAAACTTACTAAATGTGTAATGTAAATGTCTTGGCATAGTAACTAAGAAAATGCCAGGAAGGCTATGTTAACCATTGTGATGAAAATGTGTCAAACGGTCTGTGAAGCTAGTGTATGATGCCCCAT
>CAUYPK010008155.1:0-18873 GCA_963574355.1 Loris lydekkerianus | reverse complement strand
TAATAATTTATTGTGTATTTTCCCTTCCGTCCTCCCTCTCTCTGTCCCTCCCTTCCCGTCTTCCTTTCCACTTTTCCTCCCACCCGCCCTCCCTCATCTTTTTTTTTTTTTTTTTTTTTTTACCTTGGTAGAGTACCATGGAATCATAACTCATAGCAACCTCAAACTTTTGGGCTGAAGTGATCTTCATGCCTCAGCTTCCTGAGTAGTTGGAATTACAGGCACCTGCTACCATGCCTAGCTTTTTTTTCTATTTTTAGTAGAGACAGGGTTTTGGTCTTGCTCAGGCTGGTCTCCTGAGATCAAGCAATCTGCCCACCGTGGCCTCCCAGAGTGCTAGGATTACAGGTATGAGCCACTGTGCCAGGCTTTATTTTCTGTATTTTCAGATAGTTATAAGAAAGGATTTTAACTGTTCTCAACATAATAAAATGGTAAATCCTTGAGATGATATACTAATTGCTATGATTTGATCATTATACACTATATGCATGTATCAAAATGTTACTTTGTACCCCACAAATGTGTGCAATTATTATGTGTCAATTAAGGTAATAACATTTTCAAAGAAATACATAAAATTTAATAATACATAGACAGGCTTAACAAAAGAGTCCTGTGAACCTCATATACTAAAATTACAAATAAGATATCTTACATTCTTTAAATATTCTCATATTTAATATAAGCCTATTAAGATTTTTCAACTTAAAATCACAAATCATAAAAAAGTGATTCAGTTATACATTTTATATTTTAGGTTACAAGGCTGCCAATGTAGAGTGACATTCTTTTTTTTTTTTTTTTTTTAAGAGACAGACTCTCACTTTGTTGCCCTTGGTAGAGGGCTGTAGCATCATAGCTCACAGCAACCTCCAGCTCTTGGACTCAGGCGATTCTCTTTCCTCAGCCTCTGGAGTGGCTGGGACTACAGGCACCTGCCACAAGGCCTGGCTGTTTTCCTGTTGCAGTTTGGCCGGGGCCGGGTTTGAACCTGCCATTTTGGTATATGGGGCCAGCACCTTACCCACTGAGCCACAGGCACCGCCCTACAGTGTCATTCTTATAAAAATAAAATCATATCTGGTCTCCTTAAATATTGATATGGTTATAAATATAATAATATACATACTATAAACATAAAATATTTATGAGTTTTAAGTCTCTTAAACATTCTGTATTCTAAATATGTCTATGACTGAAAGATGTTTATCCACTAAAGAAACTGATCCTTCCTGTTAACTGAAATTAGTACTCTTGGCCAGGCGAGGCAGGTAGCTCACGCCTGTAATCCTAGCACTCTGGTAGCTCGAGGCAGGTGGATTGCCTGAGGTCATGAGTTTGAAAACTGGCCTGAGTAAAAGCGTGACACCCACCCTCCCTCTACTAAAAATAGGGGGGAAAAAAAAAGAAAGAAAGAAAGAAAACTTAGACAGGAGGCACACTTGAGCCCAAGAGTTAGAGATTGCTTTGAACTATGACGCCATGGCACTCTACCTGGGGCAACAGCTTGAGACTCTGTCTCAAAAAAAATTTTTTTTTAAAGAAATTAGGACTCTTGGGTGATCTGATAGGACAACACTGACCCTATTCACTTTTGCCACCAAGACTCCATAATTTCAGAGATGAATGGGTGTTTAGTGAATAATTTCCAGTGTATGTCATGCTTAGCAAATTTTGCATATCAACCTAAAGATTATTTCCTGCATGAAGTTTTGGTAATTCCTCCTAGTAGATTCATCTTTGTGTATTTCCATTGTAGTTTATACTTCTAGCACCCTGATGTTTATTGTGCTTTATTGATATTGCTTATTTGTCTGTCTTTTGTGATACTCTATGCTCTTGTGTAGTCAAGTACAGTTCTTTCTTGCTCACTGTCAAATTCTCAGATCCCAGTACATAGGAAGTGTTTAGTAAAATGAGTGCTTCAATTAATGACTTAACTATTAGAGCAACCACAGAAAGGCAGTAGAAGTTGGCCCTTTTAAGTTATCAGAAATAGTTATATTCTCTAAGTCCCTCAGTTAAGTAAGGAATAACATGGCATTGTCCCAGCACAATGCACAGGCAAGCAACATTCATGGCAGGTAGAATGACAGTGGAAAAGCAGTGTATGTCAAGGAGCCTGGTTGCACACCAGTGGCTCAGCCCCTCTCTCCCACAGTAGAGGACCTATCTTTTTTTCTTTTCTTTTCTTTTTTTTTTTTTTTTTTTGAGACAGTGTGTCATTTTTTCGCCCTCGGTAGAGTGTCATAGTATCATAGCTCACAGTAACCTTAAACTCTTGGGCTTAAGCAATTCTCTTGCTTTAGCCTCTTAAGTAGCTGGGACAGTAGGCACCCACTACAGCACCTGGCTATTTTTTGGTTGTAGTTGTCGTTGTTTGGCAGGCCCGGACTGGATTCAAATCCACCCGCTCTGATGTGTGCGGCTGGTGCCCTAGCCGCTGAACTACAGGCACCGAGCCAGAGGACCTACCTTTCTAATCTCTTCATAGTCTCCCAGCTTCTGCATACCTCTTTCAGTTTATGTTTCTCCTCCCTTGTCACTTGTTCCTTGGCTCTGTGTGTCTCACATTCAGCCTTCCCAAGAGAGGACCTGATTGGTTTTGCCTAGTTACAACTTTATGTAGTATGCCCTTGGGCAGAGCTGCCAGGCCATATCATTAGCTTCTAGCTATTTTGAAGATGTCTGCCTTACCTTTGCATCAATTGGGGTTTTTATTATTTTAGCTGTACTCAGAATGGCAAAGTCATTGCTATAAAAATATGGGAACCTGGCTCAGCACCTGTGGCTCAAGTGGCTAGGGTGCCAGCCACATACACCTGAGCTGACAGGTTCGAATCCAGCCTGGGCCTGCCAAAAAACAATGGCGGCTGCAACCAAAAATAGCCAGGCATTGTGGCGGGCGCCTGTAGTCCCAGCTACTTGGGAGGTGGAGGCAGGAGAATCCCTTGAGCCCAGGAGTTGGAGGTTGCTATGAGCTGTGATGCCACGGCACTCTACCCAGGGCGACAGCTTAAGGTTCTGTCTCAGGAAAAAAAAAAAAAAAAGGGAACCCATACTTAATTACTGTCTGCAGCAGCTTTATCAAGGGTCCTGTGTATTATGACTCACACAGGAAAATGTTTACTTACACATCCTGATCAAAGCAAGATAAAACAGTACTTATGATTTGAAACCATTTCATGGGGGAAGAAATGTGTGTATCCATGTGTATAGAAAGAAGCATAGATAGTGTTGATTGTATACTTGCTGTGTTCCAGGCTGTCCTGAGCATTTTGTATGTATTGCCTCATTTGATCCTCACAAGATTCTGTGAGATAGGAATTGTTATTATCTACATTTTACAGGAGAGAAAAAAAAAACTAAGGTTGAGTAATTTGTCCATACAAATTACATCCAGCCTAACGTGTGCAGGTGCTCATGGTAAGATTTGAATCCAGGACATCTAGTTTCAGCACCTACACTCTTAATGCTGTCCTTGAAAAGATGTCCACCAAAATATTCACAATGGTTATCTTTGGATTAGCATGTAGATTATCAGGCTCTACATTGAGCATATATTTGGCACTTATTTATTTATTGAGACAGAGTCTCTGTCACTCTTAGTAGAGTGCCCTGGAGTCATAGTTCACAGCACCCTCAAACTCTTGGTCCTTTCTCCTCAACCTCCCTCAGCATCCTGAGTAGCTGGGACTACTGGCACCTGCCACAATGCCTGACTAATTTTTCTGTTTTTAGTAGAGATGAGGATCTCCCTGTTGTTCAGGCTGCTCTTGAGCTCAAGTGATCCAACTGCCTTGGCCTCCCAGTGTCCTAGGATTACAGGTGTGAGCCACTGGGCTGAGCCTCTTTGTGTAGTCTTCAGAGCTATTATTTCTTGCTAATCCAATGAGAAATGTAAAACTTTTTTTTTTAATCTTTGGGGATTCTGAATGACATGGGGAAAAAAAGAATGTAACTGGGTCTGAAACTTTCTGTCTTCTGATCTGTTGAATTTCCATTTCTTTTACCCATTCTCAGCTCAGCCAAAGGGTATTATCACAAAGATATGGTAATCTGAAAACAGAAGGAGAAAATTATGTGCATAGAGAGTAGCCATCCCTTGGTATTTACTGGGAATTGGTTCCAGGACCCCCGACAGCAGCGGTTCTCAACCTGTGGGTCTCAACCCCTTTGGGGAGAGGTGGGGTGGGGTCGAACGACACTTTCACAGGGGTTACCTAATATCAGATATTTACATTACGATTCATAACAGTAGCAAAATTACAGTTATGAAGTAGCAACAAAAATAATTTTATGCTTGGGGGTCACGACAACATGAACGTATTAAAGGGTCGCAGCATTAGGAAGGTTGAGAACCACTGCCCTATAGATACTCAAGTAGATCTTCAAAGTCCCTTGGCATAGTGTTTGCACATCCTTCTGTGTACTTTACATAATCTCTAACTTGCTTATAATACCTTATACAATATAAATGCTATGTAAATACAGTGAACCTTTAACATGGGTTAGAGTTGTATGGGTCCACTCATTTATGTATTTTTTTTTTTCAATAAGAATTATACCTAAAAAAAAAAAAAAAAGTTGTACCTAGTATGCCTGCCTCTCCTGCTTGCCCTTCCACCTTCTCCACCTCTGTCTGTCTGAATAGCAAGGCTTCCTTCTCAGCCTATTCAGTGTGAAGACAATGAGGATGAAGGCCTTCATGATGCTCTACTTCCACATAATAAGTAATAAATATATTTTCTCTTCTTTATGATTCTTTCTTTCTTTCTTTCTTTCTTTCTTTCTTTCTTTCTTTCTTTCTTTCTTTCTTTCTTTCTTTCTTTCTTTCTTTTTTTTTTTGAGACAGAGTCTCAGTCTGTCACCCTGGATAGAGTACTGTGGCATCGCCATAGCTCACAGAAACCTCAAACTCTTGGGCTCAGTCAATTCTCTTGCCTCACCCTCCTGAGTAGCTGGGACTACAGGCACCAGCCACAATGCCCTGCTAGTTTTTTCCCTTATTTTTTAATAGAGATGGGTCTTGCTCAGGCTGGTCTCAAACTCCTGAACTCAATCAATTCACCTTTGGCCTCCCAAAGTGTTAGGATTACAGACATGAGCTACTGCGCCTGACCCTTTATGATTTCCTCCCTCCCTCCCTCCCTCCCTCCTTCCTCCCTTCCTTCTTCCCTCCCTCTGTCGCTCTCTGTAGACTGTTGTGGTGGCACATCTCTCAGCAACCTCAAACTCTTGGGCTTAAGTGATTCTCTTGCCTCAGTCTCCCAAGTAGGTGGGACTACAAGCACCCACCACACGCTTGGCTATTTTTTGTTGCAGTTGTCATTGTTGTTTTTAGCTGACCAGGGCCCAGATTCAAACCCGCCACCTTCGCTGTATGTGGCTGGTGCCATAACCACTGTGCTACGGGCACCGAGCCATGATTTTATTAATAATATTTTCTTTTCTCTGAGTTTACTTTATTATAAGAATAAAGTATGTAATTACATATACATGTGTTAATTGCTGATGTTTATTGGTCATCAGTAGCCTATAGGTCAATAGTAGCTATTAGAAGTTAAGTTTTAGGGGAATCAGAACTTATGTTTAGATTTTCAACTGTGTGCAGAGATAGGGAGATCACCCCAAACCCCATGTTGTTCAGGGGTTAACTATAGTTATATTCTGCTGTTTAAGGAATACAAGGAAGAAAAGGTGATACATGTTCAGTACTGATTTAATTTTTCTTTTTTTATTGTTTGGATTTATTAATGTTATAAAGAATTAGGTCATACCCATTACATTTGTTAGGTAAAGTCCCTCTTGTAATTGTGTCCCACCCTCAAGAGGTGTGCCATACACTGTGACCCCACATCCCCCTCCCACTTCCTCATTTCCCTACCCACCATTTTGTATTAGATCATCTACTGCTTTCATATTAGAATTGAGTACATTGGATTCTTGGTTCTCCATTCTTGTGATGCTTGTTCCACCTCAATCCAGGTTACAGATGGAATTTTTTTTTTTAAGAGACAGAGTCCCACTTTGTTGCCCTCAGTAGAGTGCTGTGCTATCACAGCTCACAGCAACCTCCAGCTCCTGGGCTTAGGCAGTTCTCTTGCCTCAGCCTCCCAAGTAGCTGGGACTACAGGTGCCTGCCACAATGCCCGGCTATTTTTTGTTGCAGTTTGGCTGGGGCCGGGTTCGAACCTGCCACCCTCGGTATATGGGGCTGGTGCCCTACTCAGTGAGCCACAGGCACTGCCCACAGATGCAATTTTTTAAAAAGCATTTTCACTCTATGGTTGGTTGAATCCATAGACATGGAACCCACGAATACACAGAGCCAACTATGTTTGTAGTCAGTCTGATAGTTAGCTTGTGACCTAGGCCTAGCTTTAAAAAGGGTGGGGGCTAGTTCTCTATGACTTTCTCACTTATATCCTAATATTGCACTTCTCTGCTGTTCCTTTGGCTCTGACCACCTATTGCTTTGCTGTATAAACTTATCATCTTGGAAATTTCTTCAGTTTAGTAATGTTTCCTTAGACTTATCTGTCCTTTTTGTTGCCCCTGCTCAAGTTTTTAGTATGCTATCATTCATAAAATTAAAAGTCCACATCATGTTTTACTTAATTCACTATCATTGAAGGAAGTTTGAAAGTCTAGATCGGAGGTATCCAACCTTTTGGCTTCCTTGGACCACATTGGAAGAAGAGTTGTCTTGAGGCTTGGCGCCTATAGCACAGTGGTTACGGCGCCAGCCACATACACCAAGGCTGGCGGGTTCAAGCCCTGCCTGGGCCAGCTAAACAACAATGACAGCTGCAACAAAAAATAGCCAGGTGTTGTGGTGGACCCCCGTAGCCCCAGCTACTTGGGAGGCTATGGCAAGAGAATCGCTTAAGCCCAGGAGCTGGAGGTTGCTGTGAGCTATAACGCCATGGCACTCTACCAAGGGTGACATAGACTGTGTCTCAAAAAAAAGAAGTTGTCTTGGGCCACACATTAAATGAATAAGGCATGATTGTGAAGTGAGGGATATTTGTTTCTGGGAAGTCAGGACCTAATAAAAGTCCAGTAAAGATCAGGCTGAGGAAAGAGGATCACTTGAGTCCAGGAATGACACCACACCACTCTACTAAGGGTGAAAGTGAGATTCTATCTCCAAAGGGGAAAAAAAAAATCCCATAAAGAGACATGATAAAATTTTTCTTTTAGTTGAATGTCAGATTGCAGTATTGTGTATTCCATTTGAAAATTGTCAGGTAACATTTATGTCAACTGAAAATGGAGTTGCAAATGCACCAAAATATTGACTATTTTCCCAGAAATCTTTAAGTCTGTTTCCAAATTCTTATATCAAGTTGAAAAGCAAAGCTGCGTATTTTTCACTGTTCACAGGACTGTGTTTAGCCAATGTGTTAAAATGCATAAAATTGTTTGCCTTCATTTGAGCTTGCTACAATTTCAGTTTCATTTGGAATGCTATTACAGTTTAAAACATTGTATTGGTAAGTTGGTTTTTACCTTAAGGACACATGTTTAACTAGTTTAAATGAGTGGTAAAATTTACTAAAAATGCTAAATCTGTCGGGCTGTTTTCATTGTCAGGTTCTGCCACAAATTTGATTTTTGATACTATAAACGACTTGATAACATATCTCAAATCACGAAATCTTTTCAACATTTGGCCTGGTCTTAACCATCTTACTTCTGAAAAGCAAATGGTATTGACATAGTCAGCATCAATACTTTAAAGGAATTCCTGGAATTGGCAATGATTTAATCCTTTGGCCTTTATGAAATTCAGTCTTGATGATGATTTGCATGATGTTATCCATTTTTAAAGCTTTTTAGCATTCATTTTCTTTTTTTTGTTTTGAGACAGTCTCACTATGTCACCCTCGGTAGAGTGCTGTGGTGTTACAGCTCACAGTAACCTCAAACTTTTGGGTTTAAGGATTCTTTTGCCTCAGCCTCCCAAATAGCTGGGACTACAGGCGCCCAGCACAATGCCTGCCTGTTTTTAGAGATGGGGGTCTCGCTCTTGCTCTGGCTAGTCTCAGACCTGTGAGCTCAGGGCAATACATCTGCCTTGGCCTTTCAGAGTGCTGGGATTATAGGCATGAGCCACTATGCCCAGCCTAACTTTTGAGACAGAGTCTTACTCTGTTGCCCGGTCTAGAGTACCATGGCATCAGCCTACCTCATGGCAACCTCAAACTCTGGGTTCAAGCAATCTTCCTGCCTCAGGCACCTGAGTAGCTGAGACTACAGTGCCCACCTAATTTTTCTGTTGTTAGTGGAGATGGCGTCTTGCTTTTGCTCCAGCTGATCTCACACTGCAGAGCTCAAGTGATCCACCTGTCTCTGCCTCCTAGAGTGCTAGCATTATAGGTGTGAGCCGTGACACCCAGTCCTGACTTACAATGTTTAAAAAATATTTTTGTTGAAAAGACAAACTATTTTTCAGTTCCACTATTTTGTGTCCTTACTTCATAATCCTTCATATGCATATTTGGCAGTACGCTGTTGCTTATAATGCCTTTCGAATTATAGTCTTTGAAAACTTGTATAGATTCCCTACAAATAAGCAGAATGCCTTACTATTTGCCTTGACAAAAAAGTAGTCATCTGTCCACTTTTAATTAAACAATCTTCCTTCATCTGTAATTTTTATTTTGGGGGGTTCTCTTCTCTTTTGAGACATTGTAGAAGCCATGCTGGGATTAAAAAAATAATACTAGATAAGGGATTATATTTACTTTAATTATGAAAATTAATGGACAGGAAAATAGAAAGCAAGGTTTGGGCCCTTCCACATCTTGGGCTATTGATGCAGGACAAGGTAGCTGGCCAATTGTAAAGCACGGTTAGGTGATCTGTGAGGTGCTAAGGTGTGGAGATGACCTTAATAATTAAATAAGAATGCTTACCTGACTTCTAAATAACATTAAATGCCTAAAATTGCCATGGTAGGTTGAAATATTATTGATAATCACTGCCTCACCAAGTCACCATGAGCACATACATCGTCTAATGGCGTCAGTCCGACTGTGTTTGGAAGATAACAAACTCAAAGCCACACACCTGCGTAAAACTGAAGCCACACGTGTACCAAAAGTGAGAGCATACATATGTTTATTTTATGTGATACTGTGACATTAAGTTTGTCATCTGCAAAGTTCACATTCAAGAACTATACAGTTGGCTTGGCACCTGTACCTCAGTGGTAGAGTGGCAGCCACATACACCAAGGCTGGCGGGGTCAATAGTAAATGTACAATTTTGTGTTGGGCTGTATTCATAGCCATCCTGGGCTTCAAGTTGGACACCCTGGTCTAGATACTTCAATGTAGTTCCTGATGGTACTTCAAGAGTTCAAAGCTGCAGGGTGTGGTAGCACAGGCTAGTAATTAAAAATATATTAAAAATATAGGCTCGGCACCAATACCTCAATGAGGGGCAGCGCCTGTGGCTCAGTGGGTAGGGCGCCAGCCCCATATACCGAGGGTGCCGTGTTCAAGCCCAGCCCCAGCCATACTGCAACAAAAAATATCTGGACATTGTGGCAGGTGCCTGTGGTCCCAGCTACGGAGGAGACTGAGGCAAGAGAATCACCTAAGCCCAACAGTTGGAGGTTGCTGTGAGCTGTGGCACTCTACTGAGGGTGATAAAGTAAGACTGTCTCTAAAAAAAACAAACAAACAAATAGCTCAGTGCGTAGGGCTCTGGCCACATACACCAAGCTTAGCGAGGTCTAGCGGGGCCTAGCGGGTTCAAGCTTAGCCCAGGCCTGCTAAACAATGACAGCTGCACCAAAAAATAGCTGGGCGTTGTGGCAGGTGCCTGTAGTCCCAACTACTCAGGAGGCTGAGGCAAGAGAATCACTTAAGCCCCAAAAGTTTGAGGTTACTGTGAGCTGTGACGCCAGGGCACTCTACCAAGGGTGACATAGACTCTTTCTATAAATAAATAAATACATACATAAAATACATATATACACATATTTTTTTAGTCCTCTGTCTCTTCCTTCTTTCCTGCCCATGGTCCTCCTCCTTCCTCCATACGTATATATGTGTATTTTAAAGTACTGAAAAATAAAGTGGGCTTTATTTAGATGACATCCTCCGATTTCCTTTACTTAATTTTTAGAGGATTTAAAATCATACAGATTACTAGTAATAATGTGTATGTATGTCTCTGAGTACCTATAGATTTACCTTTTTATTTTTTAGAGACGGAGTCTTGCTTTGCTGCCCAAGCCAGAGTGCCCTGTTGTGATTTTTTTATTATTATTATTATTTTTATTTATTTTTTTATTTTTTTTGAGACAGAACCTCAATCAGTCTCCCTGGGTAGAGTGCTGTGGCATCACCACTCACAGCAATCTCTAACTCCTGGGCTTAAGCGCTTCTCTTGCCTCAGTCTTCCAAGTAGCTGGAACTACAGGCGCCCATCACAACGTCCACCTATTTTTTTATTGTAGTTGTCATTGTTGTTTGGCAGGCCCAAGCTGGATTTGAACCTGCCAGCTCTGGTGTATGTGGCTGGTGTCTTAGCCGCTTGAGTTACAGGCTCCAGACCCCTGTTGTGATCTTAACTCACTGTAGCCTCACACTTCTGGGCTCAAGCTGTCTTCCTGCCTCAGACTCCCAAATAGCTGGAACTAAAGGAAATAGGCATAAATACTTAATATATGTCAACCATATTCAAGATTTTGAGATGAAAGCTGTGAAGGACAATTATGTTATGGACACCACATTCACTAAGACAAATGATGTGTTTGTTGGTATTACCATATCTTTATTTTTACTTCGTAAGAAGACAGACGTTTTCAGCTCCTTTGGTCACAGTGCTGTAATAATGTATGACTCATCATGTCTCTTATACATTATGTGTAATGATCTGATAATTTATTCTTTTTAAAAGATTTAGTGGGAAATGTGGCTCAGTGATTAAAATATCAGGAAAGCCTTTGTTTGCCTAACACGGACATAACATTTTTGTATGAGAAAGCATCTTTTTATTCTTTACCCTTAGGAAAACAGCAAAGTGAAAATAAGTAAAAAATAAAAATATGACTCTTCTTTTATCCTCAGAAAAAGCAATTTTGAGTATACTGTATAATGTGAACAGAGAAAACATTATGTCTTAATGCAAAGGTGGTGTGAAACTGTTTTACGTTAGAGGACAAACTGAATCCCACAGATCTCTGGTGTTACTTTTCAGGCCCTTAAGTAAATCGATATTGAATCTCCTGTTTCTGGCAACTGAGATGTTAGAAAGGGCCTTCCCTCTCAGTTATAGTTGGGATTGAAAGGAGACCACAGGAAGCTGAGACAGGAGGATTGCTTGAGCCCAGGAGTTTGAGGTTACTGTGAGTTAGGGTGATGCCATGGCACTCTAGCCGAGCAACAGAGTAAGACTCTGTCTCAAAATATAATAAGAAGAATAAAGATACCCTACCATTGGCACATTTTAAGTGCAAATAACTAACACTAAATTATTTTCAAACATTTTCTAAAAACTGTATTAAAAGATGATATCTTTTTACTCAGTTTAGCTGTCTGTGTCATCGTACATAATTAAATGCTACCCATTGACAAATTATTAATTCAAGGGCTGAGTGTAGAGATTAGAAATCTGCCCTGTTAGAGAATATATCACTATACACAAGATGGTTTGTTTTGGAACCCTGATTAGAGGCTGGATTACTGGGATAGGAGCCAGTTGCCTTCTGCTAAATGAATTGAGTCCAGAGTAATCTTCCGAAACAGTATGTTTGCTTTCTCTTCCAGCTCCACATTCCAGGAAAGGATTTTTAGTCATTAGGAAATACATCCATGGCTTACTGTCCATTGACTTCAGTATAATTCATAGTGGTTTCAGCAAATACTAAATGCAGTCCATCCCTCTGGAGATTCCACAATCATTAAACTACCAACAGCTGTTGGATTTAGATAAGTCTTAACTATTCTGGCTGAAGAACCACTTAACAGTTTCCCCTTAATTCAGTGAACTTTCAAATGCAAGGTGCTTATCACAGAGCTTGTGGCACAGGAAGTAAGTATAAGGACTTGATTCTAACTCAGCATGAAGACTCCATGAGGCTCAGTAAAAAACGGCAAGTTTCCAGGTTAAATCACAATAAATCTAACTTGCTTACATTTTAAATAGATACAGGACTGGATTAAAAAAATAAAACTTTAAATGTTTTTAAACACAATACTGAATAAGAATGAAGAGATGGAAAAAGATATATCAGGCAAATACTTAACCAAAAGAAAACTGGCATAATTGCAATACCAGACAGAATTTAGGTTAATGCGTGGTGCCTGTGGCTCACTGAGTAGGGCGCCGGCCCCATATACAGAGGGTGGCGGGCTTGAACCCAGCCCTGGCCAAACTGCAACAAATAAATAGCTGGGTGT
This sequence comes from Loris lydekkerianus, assembly GCA_963574355.1. Lineage (NCBI taxonomy): Eukaryota > Metazoa > Chordata > Mammalia > Primates > Lorisidae > Loris > Loris lydekkerianus. The sequence goes on along the minus strand of CAUYPK010008155.1, from coordinate 6,448 downwards.
TGTGGCAGGCACCTGTAGTCCTGGCTACTGGGGAGGCTGAGGCAAGAGAATCTGCTAAGCTCAAGAGCTGGAGGTTGTTGTGAGCTGTGATGCCATGGCACTCCACCGAGGGCAAGAAAGTAAGACCCTGTCTCTAGGATAAAACAATGGAATTTAGGTTAAAAACATAAAGAACATGGCACCTGTAGCTCAGTGGTTAGGGTGCCGGCCACATGTACCACATATATTGGGCTGGTGGGTTCCAACCTGGTCAGGCTTACTAAAACAACAATGACAACAACAACAAAAAAATACCCTAGCATTGTGGCAGGCACTTGAGGTTCCAGCTACTTGGGAGGCTGAGGCAAGAGAATCACTTAAGTCCAAGAAATGGAGGTTGCTGTGAGCTGTGACGTTATGGCACTCTACTAGGGGTGACATAGTGAGACTCTGTCTCAAAAATAAAAAAATTAAAAAAGTGAAGAACAGAGATGGACATGGTGGCTCACACTTGTAATCTTAGCACTCTGGGAAGTCAAGGCCGATGGATAGCCTAAGCTCAGGAGTTCCAGACTAACCTGAACAAGAGTGAGACTCCCATCTCTGCTAAGAATAGAAAAACTAGTCAGGCATTGTAGCAGGCACCTATAGTCCCAGGTACTCAGGAGGTGGAAGCAAGAAGATTGCTTGAGGTATGACGCCATGGCACTCTACCTGGGGCAACAGAGTGAGACTGTTGATAGAGCTTTACCCTCCAAAAAATAAAAATAAAAATAAAAATAGGAGGCAACAGTCTACCAAGCCAATAAATAGTAATGAAGTTGTGTGCAACTAGAAAAACTTCATCTACATAAAAAGAGAAATTAACACAGCTGTGGGGGGAATTTGACAAAGTAACAGGCATATTGAAGACTTCTTTTCTTTTCTTTTCTTTTCTTTTCTTTGAGACAGTCTCCAGCTTTCACCCTGGATAGAGTGCTGTGGTGTCATAGCTCACAACAACCTCCAGCTCTTGGGCTCAAACGATCCTCTTGCCTCAGTTTTTCTATTTTTAGTATAGACAGGATCTTGTTTTTGATCAGGCTAGTCTTGAACTTGTAAACTTAAGCAATCCACCCACCTTGGCTTCCCAGAGTGCTAGACCTATAGGCGTGAGCCACTGCACCCGGCCTGTATTGAAGACTTTCAGACATCTTGCTTAGAAACTGATAGAAAAAGTGGCAAGTGCTAATGAAAGTAGAGATTGGTCAAGGCACAGTGGCTATGCCTGTAATCCTAGCATTCTAGGGAACCAAGGTGGGATGATCAGCCTGAGCAAGAGGTAAACCCCATATGTACTAAAAATAGAAAAAAAATAGCTGGGCATGGTGGTACCTGCCTATAGTCCCAGCTACTTGGGGGACTGAGGTAGGAGAATCTCTTGAGTCCCAGGAGTTAGAGGTTGTAATGAGTTATGATGACATCATTGCACTCTAGCCAGAGGGACAGAGCAAGACTCTTTTAAAAAAGAAGTTGAGGGCAGCACTGTGGCTCAGTGGGTAGTGCGTTGGCCCCATATACCAAGTGTGGTGGGTTTGAACTTGACCCCCGCCAAACAGCAACAAAAAAATAGCTGCGCATTATAGTGAGCACCTGTAGTCTCAGCTACTGGGGAAGCTGAGACAAGAGAATCTCTTCAGCCCCAGAATTGGAAGTTGCTGTGAGCTGTGACACCATGGCACTCTACCGAGGGCAACAAAATGAGACTGTCTCTAAAAAATAAAAATAAAAAAACTTGAATAACACCATTAACAGGGTTCAGCAAATAACTATATTGATAGAGAACCTTACACTCAGCAAAGAATAAGCAGTGTTTTTTTCAAGTACACATGGAAGGGTTATAAAAACTAACCATATGCTAAGTCTAAAAGGAACTATTAAAAATTCCAGAGCATCAGCATTATAACTATACCTACTCTGATATAATCCAATAAAATTAGAAATCAACAATAGAATTCGTTTGAAAGAGACAGAAATATATTTGGAAACAGAATGAAATGTCGTAACTAATCAGAGTTAAAGGACAAATCATAGCAGAAATTAGGAAGCCACAGCACTCTACCAAGGGTGGTAATGTGAGACTCTGTCTCAAAAAAAAAAGAAAAAAGATAAGGGAAATAACCACAGGTTTAAGAGAGATTTCCAAATTATGATAATGCTATAAAAAAAAATTGAAAGTTTCGATGACTAATTTCTAGGAAAAAAACCCAAGTTTAATTTACAAAAATTAGAAAGCCTTCCCGGTAACTGGGCTTGGCGAATCTGGGGAGACAAGACTCCAGACATCTCTGGCCGGTGGGATCTCCCTATGATCATCCCTTTGAGGATACAGGGAGCCAGCAAGGGACTTCTGGACCCCAGGAGGAAGACAAAAACAGTGGAAAACTGGCAAGTGGCTGCGTGTGTTTGATCAACCTAATCACGCCGGCAACCGTGAGTACAAGCAGCACTGAGACTGCAAACCGGAAAGGCCTTACCTGTGAACTTTTTTGGTGTTCTTGGACTTGGCGCTCAGTTGAGCTGCATTGGGGAGAGCTTGAGCAAAAGTTTGGAGAACTTTGGGCATTGTCTGGGACCCCAAAAGGAGCCACTGAGCTGGGCTAAGTGAAAGCCATTGTGTGGAAAAACTGCTCCGGCAAGCTCTGCCCTCAGGGTCCCAGAGCAAGGAACAGGCGGGACAAAGTAACCTAGTGACTGAGCAGCTTAAAGGCGGGGACTGAACTGCATCACAGCCCTAATCCTAAGGGGCAGAGTGAGACAGTTTTGGAACACTGGAGCCTTGGGCTGTTGCCTTGGGTAGAGTGCCCTGACGTCACAGCTCATAGCAACCTCAAACTCCTGGGCTAGGCACCGCCCAGACCTCCATAGGAGGTATGCAGCGACCCCCGACCTGTGACCTGCACCCACTGGGGCTCCACATTCCCTGACCAGGAACTGCGGGAGCCATGCAACTCTGCATCCCCCCTCCTGTGTCCTCTCAGCCTCCACATTAGCTCATCCATCTGACCAGGGACTCTGGTAGCTGTGTGCCCTCTGGAGCCCTACCTGCCTCTGCACAGAGCCCTTCTCCTGGCCAACGACTGCTAGAGCCTTGGGCTCCCTGTGCCAAAGTCACTGGGTGCCAGGCACAGAGAACTGTGCGCACCACCCCCAGCCCTGTTGCTGAATCCGGGGGTGTCGCATACCGGAGCTGCCGCACACCGGAGCTGCTTCCACAACCAGAATCCCATAACTACAGCAGCCCCAGAGGAACTACACAGGGTCACTCCCTACAAAGATCCAGCAACAATAGAGTGATCCCGCTGGGGTCTAATTTTGGAGAGACACCTCCCCCAACACCTCCCGCCCGATCCTTGCTCTGGGACACAGGGCAAAGCTTGCCGGAGCAGTTTTCCACACAATGGCTTTCACTTAGCCCAGCTCAGTGGCTCCTTTTGGGGTCCCAGACAATGCCCAAAGTTCTCCACACTTTTGCTCAAGCTCTCCCCGATGCAGCTCAACTGAGCGCCAAGTCCAAGAACACCAAAAAGGTTCACAAGTAAGGCCCTTCCGGTTTGCAATCTCACTGCTGCTTGTACTCACAGTTGCCGGTGTGATTAGGTTTATTGAACACATGCAGCCACTTGCCAGTTTTCCACTGTTTTTGTCTTCCTCCTGGGGTCGATAAGTCCCTTGCTGGCTCCCTGTATCCTCAAAGGGATGATCATAGGCAGATCCCACCGGCCAGAGATGTCTGGAGTCTAGAAGCCTATTTTTGCAAAGTCTAATAAATATTTCAGTTGCATAGGGGAGATGATAAAATCTATCTCTTTATCAGTATCTAGACTCACCTTAAAACTTGGTGGTTTCAATGTTACTTCTAGTCAATGTTACTGGTAGTCAAAATGTCCCATACTAAAAACACAAAAATGTTAAATGCTTTACTCAGTGTCAACCCAGAATATAGTCACTGTGCAATGCATCTAAATTATTCCTATATTTCTGCACCTTACTTTTAATTATGCTATTTAGTTTATAGTAATAGTATGATTATGTAACTAAGATTTTTTAAGTTCAGAAAACTGTAAATTTTTTTTAGTGTAATGAGTAAAAACCATAACATACCTACCTTACTAATTAATGGTGGCCTTTAAGCAAATATGATTAAACTTTTAAAGAGTCACAATTTTGTCTGAAATCTTGGGAGGCAGAGGCTAAATTATATTTTATTTTACAGATATAATTCTTGTCCTAGTTCAAGATTGCATTATGCACTTAAGAATGAAAGCTTTATGTTAGTTATTTTTCTTTCTCCTATCCTTTCACAATATTATGACTTTATACTGAATAAAAAATAAAGCTGAGTGTTTTACCTTATGTATTTTCTCTAGGATTGTAACATATTTTAACACATGTCCCATCCAGGCCTACTGTGTCCCAGAGTATTCCTTGATGCTGCTAACCATCAATAAAATGATAGTTTCTCCTATTTTTCTGATTTCTTCTTATTTATTTATTTGCAAATTGAACTTCAGTATAAAGAGGTGATGCGTGCAAATTGCAATCTTCACACTGGTAACATTTGAGCAAGGGAAGTCTCCAAAATGAGAAATAATGATGAAAACCAGCTTTCATGTCCAAGTCCAATTATAGTTGAGGACCTTTTCATAGCCACTTAAATGTACCACTTCTTATTTAATATTTAAATGACTTATCTGAGAAAATTTTCATGAATTACCCCTATGATTATTTGAAAAAAACAAAACTTATATTATGGTAACTCCATCATTCCTGACATCATTTTTGCCCTTCAGAACCAATGTCCTTTTTGAATTCAAAGATGCTAATTTTACAAAGCTGTTTAATGAAGGCTACAAGTTTAAACTTTATTTCCCTCTTTAATGCAATCAAAGGTTATGTTTGTTTAGAAAACCCACATCCATCCAGATTATACGCTCTCACCAGTGCCAGGCCAAAAAACACAGGCCTCAAACCACTCATTCCATAACTCCCCCTTTTTCTGATCTGTGGCTGTTATTGTAGGAATTGGAGCTATCAAGAAATTGCCTCTGGTTCAGTGAGGGAATATCATGGCATCTTGTGCAATAATTTGCAAACAGTGGCTTGAGAGAAATGGTATGTAAAAGAATACATCCAAGCCTTGGCCTCTCTACATTGTCACAGTGAATGTTTGGATGGGCTTACTTCCAAAACAGTAAAAGAAGAATAACCAAGAGCTAGGTAAGGTTGGGAAAACATGCTTGGCAGTTAACGATAACATTGTGGGAGGCTCTCAGGAGCTTTGTCTTTGGTCTCTTATATCAGCCACATCCACAGTCAAGTCTCAGTTTATCTATTTAGCGTATAACCTTGTACAAAATATAATTCTCTTTAAAGCCCAGTATCTTTATCTATAAAATTTGAAATAATAGTAACTGCCTCTTTAGGTTGAGATGGCCCAAACAAGTTCCTCAACAAGTGTTTGTTAAAGTAATAAATTTACCTATATAATAGCATAAGGGAATTAGCAAAGTGCTTGACCTGTGTTTAATATCTTTTAATTGTTGGTGTTGTTATTGATGTTTTATATGTGGTTAAGCATGAAGATCCACTTGGTCTTAGGGCAAAAGGGCCAAGATGAAAAATTCTTACTTTGTTTCAGGGATAAATAATATTCCACAGTAAAAATTGCTATTGTTACTTTACTTCTGAGAAACAGAGTGCCAGAAAATATCTTCTCAGCCCTTTCCACAGAATACCCCTCAATGTTCAAAGTGCCTAGAAAAACAATATAGTTTTGAGCCTCCTTCTTGGAAAGTCAACCTGGAGAATGGTGATTGGTTCCCATGAGATTATTTTAATTTAACCGGAGATTTCTCTGAAGGACAGTTCAGACAGTGGAATATAAATCTCCATACAGCATCTCCTTCTGTGTTGCTTAGAGAAGACTTCAGTACAGCTCAGCCTTCACTCTGAGGGTTCCTGCGATTGTACACATAAAGTGACTTATAGCTATTAACATATCCAACTATTTCAACTATATTCAATTTGTTCATTAAATTAAAGGTGGTATTATTTTTACAAAGAGAATCACAAAATCTAGTTCAAAGTCTTAGAAAACAGATTAACCCAGCAAATTCTTTTTTTTTTATTTGATTTTTTTGAGACAGGGTCTCACTTTGTCACCCTGGGTAAAGTGCTGTGGCATCATAGCTAATAGCAACCTCAAACTCCTAGGCTCAAGAGATTCTTTTGCGTCAGTCTCCAGAGCAGTTGGGTCCACAGACACCCATGACAATGCCCATAATTACTCTACTTTTAGTAGAGACAGGGTTTTGCTCTTGCACAGGCTCATCTTTAGCTCCTGAGCTCAAGCAATCCACCTGCCTCAGTCGCCCAGAGTTCTAGGACTACAGGCAAAAACCACTGTGCCCAGCCAACCTGGCAAATT
>CAUYPK010008154.1:0-23138 GCA_963574355.1 Loris lydekkerianus | reverse complement strand
GAATGGAGAGAGAAGAGGTAATTAGGAAAAGGAGTCTGTCAAGGGACCCTCTGACAAGGGCAACTTGAGCAAATTATTATTAGTATTTTTGAGACAGCGTCTCACTATGTTGACCTCAGGCAACCCTCCCAGGTTGGCCTCTCAAAGCACTGGGATTACAAACAGGGACCACTGCTCCTGTTAGGGGTATATTTCTTTTTATGTATGTATTTATTTATTTTTTATTAAGTCTTTTGTACATAGGTCATAAATACATTTATGCCAATTTCAGTGTGTTGGTTATTTGTACAAATTGGAGTGCTTAAGGACTCTAACCACGAATCTTGGATCTTTGTGACATCCATGAGATTTTTATTTGTTTATTTTATTGTGGAAAAAAAATTAAGTTATTTTACTCTACTAGCTCTGTCTGTCCACAGCAGATAGAAGTAAGCGGAGGAGGGAGGAGGGCGGCTGGGAGATGGGTGACATTCCTGGAGAGGCCTGAGTGCTTGGTGTAGTGCATTTGCACAAGAAGAGGCCAGGAGCTGGACTGGTCAGAAAAGTAGCTGGAGAGAGACCAGAGAGGTGGACAGACACCAGCACACACAGGCCTAGCAGACTGTGAAGGGGATTGGAAGTTTGTTCCTGGAAAAAATGGATTTGCTAAGATGGTAGATTTAGAAAAGATCACAGTCTTCTTTGTGAAAAGGAAAATTTAACAGAATATTCAGTTACAAGAAAAATATATGGCATGAAACTTTTATCTAAACAAAGAAAGGATACCTGTCTGTATTCTGGTATTTATTCAACTGGACTCCAGTTAATTACTTTCCTTCAGATCACGTCTTAAAGGGAAGTGGCGTGAGGCTTGGAGTCAGCAGAGGTTTGCTGTGCCAGCTGTCCCAGCCAAAGAGCAAGCTTAGGAAGAAACTGGAGGCTGCTGAAACACGCACAGAGCTGTGACCCAGAGGATGCAACCAGTACAATGGGGGCAGTGACTCCAAACCAAATCTCTGAGGAGGCACAACCACTCTCCCATGATGCACCCTCCCGCATCAGAGGGAAGAGTCTCCCTGAAGGCTGCAAGTGGATGGGTGGACTGAGCGAGTCCAGGCCAGCGGCCAGGACCTCAGGACACACAGTATTGTCCCGTTGAAATATAAAGCAAAGCACATGTGAAATTTAAAATTTTCTAGTATCCACATTTAAAATGTATGGAGAAAAAACATGAAATTAATTTTAATAATATATTTTATCTAAACCACTGTACCCAAATCATTTCAACATATAATCAACATGAGGAGATATTTATATACATTTTCCTACAAAGCCATCCAAAGCCAGTGTATTTATAGCACATTTTAATTTGCACTAGCTGCATTGCCAATGCTGGGGGCCGCCTGTGGCTGAGGACTGCCATATTGGACGGGTGTAGCCTGAGGAATCAGGCTGGATCTAACCAGCTGGGTGGGACATGAGGCCTGACCACTCCCCAGAGACCCCCCCAGGAGATATTTCCCCTGCCACACTGTGGTTTGTGATATAGTAACTTGTTAGGGAAAAAAGAAGGCCACTTTTATTCCATGTTCATCAGAAAAATCCTCAGCTCATGCCTGCTATAGTTTCAAGCCATTTCAGTTATTCACCATCCCAGGAGATTTCTTCTAGAAAGATCTAACCTTCTGCTAGAACAGTGATTTTCAACTGGTGTGCTCTGAGGGATCTTAGTGTGCCAAGAACATTTTTGAAGATCCATTAATTAAAATATTTTTTAAAGAATTTCAAAGCACAGTAAGTATATTCTTTTTTACTCTTTCTCTTTTTATTTTTATTTATTTATTTATTTTTTATTAAATCATAGCTGTGTACATTGATATGATCATGGGGCATCATACACTAGCTTCATAGACCTTTTGACACATTTTCATCACAATGGTTAACATAGCCTTCCTGGCATTTTCTTAGTTACTGTGCCAAGACATTTACATTCCACATTTACTAAGTTTCGCATATACCCTTGTAAGATGCACCACAGATGCATCCAATCCCCCTCCCTCCACCTCCCTCCCCCCTCCCTCCACTCCCCTTCCCCCTTCCCGATTCCCCCTATTCTTAGGTTGTAACTGGGTTGTAGCTTTCATGTGAAAACCCTAAATTAGTTTCATAGAAGGGCTGTTTCTCTCTTTTTTAAATAAAGATAATTTAAGTATGCCATGGAAGTTTAGCTACAAATTCAAGTGTGCCATGAGCTAAAAAACATTCAAAAACACTGTTCTAGAAGCTATGGCCGGTGTCAGTTAGGCGGCAGACCTAACTGAGGTCTGAGGGAAGACCTGAAAGGATGTTTACTATTTGTATATTGACTTTATTGAGTTATAATTTATATTCAGTCCAATGCCTAGATTGAAGAATTCTGTCTCACAAGTTTTTAAAATCAGCTTTATTGTGAAATAATTTGTATAAAATAACACAACCATTTTTAAGTGTATGATTCCATGTCTTGACAAATGGTTATAGTTGTGTAACTACTACCATAATCAAGATTCTCATCACCCTTGAAATTTCCCTCATAGCTCTTGGAGCTTTTAACAGTATTTTGTAGATTGGATAGAAAATATTCTTTCCCAAGTATAGAGGAGTAAGCAGGAAATACTGGGTCATTCTATTTTCAAAGGTTAAAAATCAGATAATAGACTTTTCCAGATTTTCATAGCATATCATAAGGAGCAAAGAACTACTGAGGACTCTATCATTATTTATTTTTTAACATTATAGAAAAAAAAGAAAAATGGCTATTGGTTTCCAGGAGTAATTGCCTGATCAGATGATCAAAAAAGGCAGAAATTGGAATTGCAGGATCATATGGAATGTTGACTTTTAGCTCTTTGAAGATTCTCCATACTTGTTTCCAAAAGGCTGTACTAGTTTGCAATCCTACCAACAGAAGAAAAAAATCATTTTACCATATGGACATTTGCCCTAGAATGTTTATTGCAGCTCAATTCATAATTGCCAGGGTGTAGAAACCACCCAAGTGCCCATCAACCCATGAATGGATTACTAAACTGTAGCATATGTACACCATGGAATCTTATTCAGTCTTTTGTATAGACCTGGAAGGATTTGGAGAACATCCTCCTAAATATCACAAGAATGGAAAAGCAAGCATCCAACATACTCAGTACTAATACGAAATTAGTAGATGAAAACTACACACCCACAAGAGAAAAAACACAAATTCAAGAAGCAAGGGAGAGGGTACAGTATAAGCTCACACCTAACTGGTACAATGTAGAGGTATGTGGCACACCTCCTGGGTGACGGGCTCAACTACAACTTGGACTTTACATAGCAAATGCAAACAATGTAACCTAATCATCTGTACCCTTATATTAACCCAAAATTAACAAAACAAAAAGAAAAAGTCAGAAATTTTAGGCTGAAGTCTATCTTCAAACAGCTATGTGAACTTGAACTTCAGGAGAAAAAAACACTAAAAGACTGGAATAAGGAACTTTCCCAAGATCAGTTCTCAAATCCTTACTTACAACTTCTATGAGTATCTGAGCCTGTGTGGAAACCAGGAAGATACAAATCATTTCACTGCTCAATGATAAAAATCAAATAATAGAGGGGACACGGTTCCTCAAAGAGAAAGCTTTTATTGCTCTCTTATCTCTGTCCCTCCAGTGAAGTCTTCATGTCTGAATACAGGAGACCTAGATTCCATGCCAGGGGCATGTGTGAAACTTCCTAGTGTACGCAATATTCTTTCATAAAATTAAAATAGTACATTACAGTGTGTAAGCCTTGGTGTATGTGCCAAATATTATTATAAGTCCTTTTAATGTGTAATGTTAACTCATTTAATATTTACAATTGTATGAGATGGGTAATATTATTTTCTTTTTACTGATGACTAAACTGAGACTCAAAGAGATTAAATAACCTGCCCGAGGACACACAGCTATTGAGTTGCACAGCAGTGCTTTAGGCCCAGATATACTGGCAGCTTAGCCAGTGATACCAATCAGCGTGGGCTCTAAGTACTTGAAAAAAATGCTTTCAACTGATCACTGAAGACCCCAACTCCTAACTTCTCACCTTCATGAGAATCCTTGTACCATTTAAAATGCTCCAATTCCATACACTGACATTGAATCTAAAGAGTGTGTTAACAAGACCCTCAAGACTAGAAATTTAGTAGCCCAGCCCTTCCCTTCCCTTCCTTTCCTCTTTCCTGCTCTCTCTCTCTTTTTCTCTCTCTCTCCTTCCTTCCTTCCTTCCTTCCTTCCTTCCTTCCTTCCTTCCTTCCTTCCTTCCTTCCTTTTTTATTTCCTTCCTTCCTTCTTTCTTTCCTTCCTTCCTTCCTTCCTTCCTTCTTTCTTTCCTTCTTTCTCTTCCTTCCTTCCTCCCCTCCTCCCTTCCTTCCTTTTGTCTTTTCTTTCCTTCTTTTCTCTCCCTCTCTCCCCTTTTTTCCTGTGCATACACTGTGTTCTCAACTCTATTACAACACACTGCAGAGGTAACAATGCTCTGGAAAGCTCTTTGTCTCTCCAGGAGGCCAGCTGGGCTTTAGGATCTCAAAACATGTTTGTGGTGGGTAGTGACGTTGATTAGATGGTGATGATGGTGGTGGTGATGCAGATTAGGATGAGAGGGCAATAGCAACACTGGTTTTGCAATGAGAGAATCAGAGGACACAGGAGAGTGAAACTGAGACCAGAGGTTCAAACAGTCGGGTATCTGCATGGAGCTGAGTCCATTTGGCATCTGGGGTAATAACACTTTCGTTTGTATTTTGGTATCCTGAGTTCATGGTCTGTGAGTTCCACAAGAAGTCCTCAGAAGCAAGGAAAACTATCAGGCAAAGGCAAGGGATTGTTCAGTAGGGGAAGAGAGAGGAGCTACTCAGCATATTCTCCTCTCCCCTTCCCCCTCCCTCCGTTACTTCTGCCCCTAAGGGCCCCTGCAGTCCAAGAGAACAAAAGCTCAGGGTTTTTACTACAGCAGATTTGTGTGGCAAGCCATTAACAGAGGTCTTTTCCCCTCTCTGGTTAGTCTTTGGATGAGAATGTAATTCTAGTAAAAGACTCTGTGTGTGTGTGTGTGTGTGTGTGTGTGTCTGCTCTTGGACTGCTCTAGTTGACTTCTCTTTGACTTCTTTATTTTTAAGTAGAACAAAACTCATCTTTTTAATGTTTTATAATTTTCTCATACAGAAATGATCTTTTTTTTTGAAAAGTAAATTTATTTTAGGTTAATGTGAGGATATAAACAATCAAGTCATGTTTCATTTTGTTTGGTAAAGTCCCTCTTGTGGTTATGTCCCACACATAAAAGACGTGCCATATACCCCCACCCCATGTCCATTCGGTGAGAGCACCCCAACCCTCTTCCCTACCACCTCCCTCATTACCCCTCTCCTCAACTTGAATTGAAATGAGCTTTTCTCCTATGGGGATGTGCATCAGATCATCTACTGGCTTCATATGAGTACTGAGTACACTGGATACTTGCTTTTCCATTCTCGTGATACTTTACTAAGAATGTGTTTCAGCTCCATCCAAGATAATACAAAAGATATGAAGTCACCATCTTTTTTACAGATGAATAGGATTCTATGGTGTGCATGTATCATAGGACATTTGCCTTAGGTTGTTTATCACAGCTTAATGTATAGTCACCAAGAGGTGGAAACAACCTCCATGCCCATCCACTCAGGAAAGCATTGACTCTTTTCATTCTTCAGTTCATGTGCCTTCCTCCACCTTCAAAGCCAGCCACATGGTGCCTTCTGACTCTGCCCTGCAGGACTTCCTGCATGTGGCCTCTGTTTTGTCTAAAGGCAAGTTTCCCCCTGCCTCTCTCTGACAGGGACACTTGTGATTGATTACATAAAGCACCCACCTGGTTAACCAAGGACAAACACTCCATCTCAAGATTCTGAACCTAATCACTTCTGTTTTACTATGGAAGGTTCAAAGGTTGAATGGATTAGGACCTTGGATGTCTTTTGGAATGAAGACTCATTTTTCTACTCTCCATACTGTAATAGACGTTGGAAAATTTTAGAGTTAAAAAGCAAAAACTGAGTATGTTCAATGCATAAACATAGTAGCTTGTCATTGAATTAGCTGAGATCTTAGGACCCATGACCTGCAAGTCATTTTTTACAGATGTCCTTAAACTCACTCATTTCTCCCTACTTTCTTGCTTGTAGTTTGTAAGACCAAGTGTAGACTAAGCTGGGAAGGTAACATCCTGAGGTAAGGAAGGGACTGGTCAGAATGGCCTGAGCTGTTCCTATCTCCCCTAGAAAAAGGATACCCTGTAACACTCTAGCCCAGTGAGTCCTGTGACCCTGAAGATATATAACCTTTGGAGTTCCTCAGCTGTGGTGCAAGTGGGACTCATAAATGAGACCCCATATTCCTGGGAAGTTTTCCTGAGCTTTGGGGGCCTGGCTCACAATGATTAGAGACTTCTTCTGTCCCTACTTGTAGTTATAAACCCATTTGTGTAACTTGTACGTGTGGGTTTTCTGTCATACCAGACTCAAACAAGTTGGCAGTCAGTGCACAATGAACCTGCTTCACCCAGATTTTTGTACTGACAAACCAAATTGTGCTGGCAGCTGGTTATCACAGCTATGAAACAGTCACAGGGCTTGGTGAGTTAGTTAGTGATCTAAAGAATGCTTTTCTTTTTATAGGAATATTTCATGAGCAGTGACTTCTGTAAACTGAGAAGTACAATGTGTCTAATGATGAAAAGGGTAAGGGCTGCCAGTGGAGACCTGATTTTGCTGATCACCACCTGGGTTACAAACACTGAGAGACTGGGAGTCCTCTGCTTACTTCCAGAACACAGATTTTACAGCAGAGCCGACCAATGAGGTAAGTTTAATGGTGTCCTTTCTGTGACTTGTGCTGTTGCTGTTCTCTCCCTCTCTCTTTTCCATGTGCTTTTAATTCTGAATATGCTCATCTTTTAGGAAGCTGAATATTTAAAATTTCATATGAAAGGAAAAACTGTAGGTAGAGGATGGAGTTGGGGTAGCTTTCTGGATAAAAAGATTCATATAAAGTTTCCTTCAGATAAAATGTACTCTTCATGTACTATAATTTCACAGATTTTCCTGACATATTTATTTTTTCTTTTCCAGTAGAATATGAAACCATGAAAATTGTTCTCCCCATGGAAGTAGAGGGGACTCTTGTTCAAACAACTTGTTAGCCTGGTGCAGTGGCTCATCCTGTGCTCCCAGCACTTTGGAAGGTTGATGGGAGAAGATTGGTTGGGGCCAGGAGTTTGAGACCAGCCTGGGCACCACAGTGAGATCTCATATCAAGAAAGAAAGAAAGAAAGAAAGAAAGAAAGAAAGAAAGAAAGGAAGGAAGGAAGGAAGGAAGGAAGGAAGGAAGGAAGGAGGGAGGGAGGGAGGGAGGGAGGGAGGGAGGGAGGGAAGGAAGGAAAGAAAGAAAGAAAGAAAGAAAGAAAGAAAGAAAGAAAGAAAGAAAGAAAGAAAGAAAGAAAGAAAAATAAATTAGCTGGCATGGTACCTCATGCCTTTAATCCTTGCTATTTGGGAAGCTGAGCTAGGAGGCTTGCTTGAGTTCAGGTATTTGAGGCTGCAATAAGTTTTGATCATGCCTCTGAACTCTAGCTTGGGCAACAGAGCGAGACCCCATCTCTTAAAAAAAAAAAAAAAGAAAGAAAAACTTTCCAATGGTAGGCAGATGTCCTACTAAGTTTCAGGTTATAGCAGCAGAGTGAGAAACAAGAATATGAGGACTTTTTTGGCCTCAATACCACATTCTTGGTCCCTACATTTTTTGTTTTTGTCAGTTCAAAGATATAAATGAAGTTTTCTTGTTTGTAATTATAAAGCCTTCATTCCATGAGGTCAAGCAAATAGAATGAAATTTATAAAGTGCCTCTGAAGGTTATTAAATGCAATGTCAAAGTCTTTCATTTTCGTTTAAACAAGGAGTAAGGATTGCTTTTTACAGCACTGAGAATGTGATTAGTGTCAGCGATGTGATACCTTTATTATGTGAGTCATAATTCTTGGTACCATTTATCATGACAAGCCAATAATTACTAAAGGTTCCACCAACATCTTTGTAACTGTGACTCTACAAATGTGATTTTGGATTCTAAGTCACTTAACATTGGGTGGTGAGGAGACATTCTAGTGATTTCATCACTCCTACATTTCTTCATTAAAAACTTGAATTTGTGTGGGAGTGTTAACAATATTTGATATCCTATAATTAGTCTCAAATCTGGGCTTTATTAATCTCTCTAAGGAAATAAAATAATTTTCAAATATGGAATAACTTGTATTGACTAAGATTAAAGCAGTTTGCCATACAAATCCTTTCATGAAGTTGGAAACTCTTGTCAGACTTAACTTCTTGATTTTTTTTTTTTTTTGAGACAGAGTCTCGCTCTGTTGCCCAGGTTAGAATGCTGTGGCATTAGCCTAGCTCACAGCAACCTCAAACTCCTGGATTCAAGCAATCCTCCGGCCTCAGCCCCCTGAGTAGCTGGGACTATAGATAGCTGCCACAATGTCTGGCTAACTTTTCTATTTTTAGTAGAGATGAAGTCTCACTATTGCTCAGGCTGATCTTGAAACTCCTGAGCTCAGGGGGTCCTTCTGCCTCAGCTTTCTGGTGTGCTAAGATTACAGGGGTGAGCCACCACACTGGCCCTTAACTTCTTGATTTGGTTATCCTTTAAACAGTTGTTTAGGGAGTTGGTAAAAATTATTAACTTTTGGATATTCTGAGCATTCTCCTTTTTCCTAATGTTAATGGAAAACTAACCTTTGCCTGGCCCTTTTCATCTGACCCCTTGAAACCAATGTGGAAGAGATTTACAATAATGAAAGGCTGTGGTTAGAAGGAAAAGGGACCCTGTATTGAGCTGTAGGAGAATGTCTAAGATTTACCTTATACAAGATTTCCAAACAGGAGCATAAGAACTATGGAATGAAAGAAGAGTCTTTTGACAAGTTTTTTGTTAGGTTATCCTCTGATGCCTTTAACCTTTTTTAAAAAGAGCCAATGAATAATGAAATTCCTTGCCATTGGCTATTAGATTATGTGCCTGAGAATCTGACTCCCTACGAAGACGTAGCTGTGAGCATGTGCCTTTAGCATTACCCCATCACCTCATCACCTCACCTTTGATCTCTTAAAGACCTTTGCTGATTTATCTATATCTGAAATTGTGACAGGGTTATTTGGGCTATGCTGGTCATGAAATTAACAGTTCTATAAAAATGAAAAAGACATCAATTAGAAAAACAAATTGACATCTTTTTGTTTTTATAAAATTTTTATAAAATTGACAACATCTGTGTCAATGTTCAAGAAAAGACTACCAAGAATATATCTATAGTTAAATAAATTAGGTTAATTACTCATTGCAGCAAAGGAGAATGTACACTATGGGAAACTGAGGGATCTCAGTAAAAAGGTATTCTGAAGAATCTACAGTAGAATTTGGACCTTGATGGAGTAATTTGGGGGAGAGTCTAAGGCCGTAGGGATTTGCTATAGATGGGATTCATCAGAAAGAAAAGTGGGGAGGGAGAGAAATCCTATGACTGGGTATTTCAATAACCTATCTTTTGGGTGGAGAAAAACATCAGTTACTCCTTTGGCCCAAAGATGGTGTGTATGTATTTTAGGGGTGACGTCATGACTTTATTTAAGAAATGATTGTGAGGTAACCTTGCTTGGTCTCACTTTATCGTGGTCTCTCAGTAACCTTGTCTAAGGTTGAATTTCTGAGTAATCAGGAGATTGTTTAGCCAGGAGATAACAGGGACTACCTGTGAGTGCCAAGCCAGCCTCTAAAAGTGAGAGGCAGCTTTAAAAGAAAATTATTTGGCTTGGCACCTGTAGCTCAAGCAGCTGGGGCACCAGCCGCATACACCGGAGCTGGCAGGTTCGAATCCAGTCCAGGCCCGCCAAACAATGACAAATACAACCAAAAAATAGCTGGGTGTTGTACTAGGCACCTGTAGTTCCTGCTACTTGAGAGGCTGAGGCAAGAGAATCACTTAAGCCCAAGAGTTTGAGGCTGCTGTGAGCTGTGATGCCATAGCACTCTACTCAGGGTGACAGCTTGAAACTCTGTCTCAAAAATAAATAAATAAATAAGTGAAAATTATTCTTAATTTTCTAATCCCTCTTTTGGTCAAAGACAGACAAAACACAGGACATTGACCTGTGGTATCCAGATTTTCACTGTTGCCAAGTTTTGTTAACGTTGGAAGAGTGGCCACTGAACATAACCTGGTTATCCAGACATCGTCTTTCCTTTTGGACCAGCTGTTGAACTATCTAACATGACAGTGGCTGCAGAGTAGCATGCAGACCTTGGCACAGGATATATTGGCCAAATGCAGCACAGTCAATGTTCAGAAACAAAATACTATTAGTCCTATAATAGCTCTTGAAATCATAGGTCTAGGCTATGAAACCAAGGCAATGAAAAGGTGTCCCAGAATTTAGCTGGCCCTATTTTAGAGAGCCATGTGGCTTTTTATTTAAAAGTCTATTCACAGGCTGTTCTGTTTGTCCTGTAGTATTGATGTAGGCCTGATAAGTAGTATTTGCTACAGTATGAATTCTCCTGGCTAGCTAAGAGGAAACCAAGTGCTATGTGACTTCCCCTGACAATCGTAGTTAATGATTTAGCCTGGTTTGTTGGGCTTTCAGAGTAGACATGGTGTCATTTATTCTTCTGCTAAGATTAGAGACGAGTTCTGAGGCACCTTTCCTACTAGTATTAACTCCTACTGTGGGAACGATAGCTACAGAGCAGGAGAGGAAATCGGGTATCCTTTCCAGACGTCATTTCAAATAACCTATGCTTGATTTATGTTAGAAGCTTCTGGCATTCTTTTTAAGGAAACATGATTTCCTTGAGGAATGATACTTTTAACTATCTGGAAATTTCTGGCAATGAGTACAAATACATAGTACATTTGTGTGTGGTGGCCAGTTGTGTGACATGGTAACCTAATGGGCGTAAGTTGTATTGGGAGTATATGTTTCATTACTGAGGGCAACAAAGGGAGATTCTGCCTAAAAAAACTAGACAACAGTAATAAAGTTAGTGTCTCCTGGAAGATTCATAAGAATCTTCAGCTTAACATTTCCAGAAGGATTGTTGTCACCCCCAAACATAAAATTATTTTCGCTCTTCCGTTTTTTGAAATAAAAATGATTTTATGATTGGAGTTACCACAAGAAAAAAAATAAAAGGATTTCCAGAAGGAATAGATGTCAAGTAGTCAGGAGAAAGACCTGTGCAATTTTTGAGCTGAAGACACGAATTTAGGGAGGAACATTTTGGAGTTCTACTGCTGTGTCATGAGGTTAAGGGCTGTGGTCCCTAACCCCTGGTCCACACAGAATCAGCTTCCCCTCTTGTCCCATCCTCTCCCCCTTCTGCTGGTCTGTGGAAAAGATGTCTGCCATAGAACTGGTTCCTAGTGCCAAAAAAGGTGGGGGACTGCTGGAACTTAAGAGGACCTGGTAAGTTCTTTTCCATTATGACCCAAGGGCAGTTTTTCCATGGTGTCTTTGTCTGGAGACTAAATCTCTAGATTCTAGGTCATACTGAGACTTTAGGTGGGTGCTTAGAAAATGTTGCCCATGACTGTTGCTTATAAATATGATAGAATTTCATATCTAGGATGAAATTTCTAAGTTTCATGGGGCAGCCTGTTATTAATAGGAAGATAATGTGTGGTTTATGAAGGGATTGACCTTGTAACTATCAAAGCTAATTGTAATACTTTAGGTCATGATGATTCAAAGATTTCTAAGAGCTGTGCTAATTCCATTAGTTCAATTTTTTGCCCCCAAAGACCTTGAATGATAAATGAGTGAAGGTTCTAAGACAAAAGGCAAAACTTTGCAGAGCTTCTTAATAAGAGTACCACCAGTAAGAGGTGTGTCTCTGTCATGAAAGAAATAAGTGGGGATTCCTTAGGGTAGAAGAAACAAAATCAGATTTTTGTTTTTCCTCTGCAAGAAGGGTTTATAGCTTTCTGGTTAGGAAAGGCTTAAACCCACCCTGAGAATGAACAGACAGTAACCAGGGCATATTCATTCATTCTGACCTACCAGAGGCAAATGTTATTTAAAAAGATTTGTTCACTCTCTTAAAATCCTTTTTGTATGTGTAACAGATGAATGATTGGAGGTGGCTAGGTGACATAAGTTTCTGGGATGGTGGGCTATGTGATTTAAACAAATGCTTCCTCTAAATGCAAGAGAAAAGATCTCCTTAAAAACATCAAAGAAATATAAAGTGGTAAGAAATTGCAAGGCTGAAATTGGAGAGAATAGGAACTTAAAGTGAGGAAGTATGGAAACTGCTTTTTTCTTGAGGACATTTACAATACCGAGCAGTTTGAACTCTGGTTTGGATAGACTCACAGGGAAGCAAGACAATCCCAAATTCAGGGCCTGTTCAAAGATGGGAAGTCTAAGGGAAGTCCCCCACCCAGTCAGCAAGAAGGAATAAATAAGTCTGAAGGAAACAAGCTCATTCAGTTCTGTTTCATCTGGGGGGGCTAAGAGAATCTGAGGCTATGGACTAGTGTAAGGTGGCCCCAGAGTACTTGTGCCTCAGGTATCTGGAAGAGGCAAACACAATCATTTCTGGGACAAAGTATCTGTATCTTTGGTTTTAAATTATTTCTGAAAATTATAAATGACAATTGTATGATAAAAAAATAGCACTTGACATGAGAAGTCAAGACCTCATGAATGAAACCCAGGAAAAAAATCCCAGATGATAGAAACAGACCCACAAAGATTTCTTAGGTTGTCAGCAGACTATATGTCAATTATGGCTACCATGTTTAATAAAATAAAACATATCCAAGAATATGTCTGAATATAACAGGAAAGTAAAAAAGTAATAGCAGATTTGAATAAGAAACAATTACCTATTAGGAATAAAATTAATGTACTAGATCCAATCAAAAATGGGCTATTCTTTGAGTCAAGTACTCTGACAGTTATGATGCTGTTCAGTGTATGAGAAAAAGTCATCATATGGGTGGGGACAGGCACTTGAAACTCCTTCACAGTGGCAACAAAAGGAGGTGACACAATCAAAATGAGACTGCAGAAATGCTATTGATCGTTGCTAGTTCCTGCATGCAAGTATCCCTGTCATCCAGATTATTCTAATTCAGCTTTGAAGGTAGCTCAGTACATGTATAAATGTGCCTCTAAAAATATACAATTTTGAGACAGGGGAGGAGACAAGATGGCTGACTGAAACCAGCTTTCCACAGAGGCTCCTGTCCAGAAGGAGAGTTAAAGGACAAAAATTTAGCAAATAACCTGGTGTATTTGAGCTGCACTAAGAGAGAAGGTTGAAGAACGCACGTCAACCCCGCTGAGGTGAGCTGCGACCACAAGGATACAAACAAAAGGTACAAAATCCATCACCAAGCAGATGGCAGTCCCCTCCCCCATGAGAATGGCTTGGAGTGCCCCACAAACAATCGGGCAGAGTTCAAAGGTCCTCCCACTACACTCCATGAGAGAGACCCTCTAAAAACTGGACCTACCTCCCCTAGTAGGGTGCCATGGCATTCTCCTGCCAGGCATAAGATTGTGTGGAACTGTGTGTATTCTCTGCCTGCAACTCTGAGCTACCAGTACTCCCCTCAGCTCACACTAAGGTCTGGAGGCCAGTCCCCCAGGAGTTCAGAGTCTTGGGTGATTTCTTGACGGTGCCTGGACTGTAGCTGGTTGGTGCTGGCTCTGGGGCATGGGAGAGAGGAAAGGACAGTCAGCTAAGAGGGAACTGCACCAGAGCAGTGGTTCCCTGAGGCACAGTGCGGCAGCTGTCTTTTGGCAACAATATGGTCAGGCATAAAACTGTAAAACTGTATATATATTCTACCCGCAACCCTGGAATCCCAGCACTCCCCTCTGCTCTCACTCCGAGGTCTGGAGGCCTGTCCCCCAGGAGTCCAGACTCTTGGGTGATTTCTCAGTGGGTGTGGACAGTGCCTGGGCTGCAGCCAGTCAGGGCTGGCTCTGGGGTGCGGGAGCAAGGAGAAGACTGTTGGCTGAAAGGGAGCTGCACCAGAGCGGCAGTTCCCTGAGGCTCTGTGTGGCAGCCATCTTTTGGTGACAACACAGCCAGGCATAAAACTGTGTGGAACTGTGTGTATTCTCTACCTGCAACCCTGGGCTCCCAGCGCTCCCCTCTGCTCTCAGTCTGAGATCTGGAGGCCTGTCCCCCAGGAGCCCAGGCTCTTGGGCAATTGCTCGAGGGGTGTGGACAGTACTGGGGCTGCAGCCAGTCCGTGCAGACCCTAGAGAGGGAGTGGGGAGAGGATGGTTGGCTGGGAGGGAGCACCAGAGCAGTGGTTTCTGAGGCATAAAACAGCAGCCCTCTTTTGGCAGCAAAAACCCACACTACCGGATATTCTGAAGCCACACCCCCATCTCCCTGGGCAATCAGAGACCATAAGTAAAGGATTTGCCTGAGGCAACACCCACTTGCAAACTGGGGAAACTCTCAGGGCGAGGCTGATCCAGAGGTCCGCTTTACTGAGCCTAAGATGCACCTGGCCCTCAGGGGATTGTCTGCCTATAGACAAAGAAAGGCAGAAGGAGAGAACTGAGAGCTAATTGAACACAAGAGCAAAGAGAAGCTGATCTGGAACTCAATTTTCAGCTTCTCTTCTGCAGGGGAACCGCGAAGTTGTTCTGCTCTGTTCTGTCAGTAACATTAATCAGGGGTGAGACTGGACCTGAGTGAAAACCCCCCAAACTTCATCAAGCACCCGAGGTTGTCAGGCCTCACCTCCTCATGCTAGAGAGAGGCAAAGCGCAGTGGCCTGGCAGACTTCCTTGTGATTCAGGCAGATGCAAACTCCTGGAGTATCAGTTCACTTCAGACAACTTGGTTAGCCAACTTCAGGGCTATCAGTGACTGAGTGTGACAGTGGTGCAAGGTGGGGAAGGAGGCATCAACCTTCCCAGACTTATCTATTGGCTGGGTGGCTCCTCCTGACTCCACGCAGCACTAGAGCAAGCCACATCAGAGTAGTCACCAGACCCCTGTGATCCAGTTCTCAGAGACCTCTTAAACTCTCTCACCCGAGACAGGTGCAGACTAAGACAATTGCTTTGGACGTTTTGAACTGAGCCAATCGCCTGAGGACAAATCAGGTGGTGCCCTGGGTGCATGGTTGTAGGAAGGTTTGATTTTCCTTTTCCAATTGTTGCCTGTGGTGGGTGGGGTGACTTGATTGCTGATATTTCTCCACAGCTGAGACTTCAATCCAAAGTATCTGTTTCACTAGGGCTGAACAGAAACCAGCTAAAAACAAGACAGAAACACTTAGCCCCACCACACCACACAGGCCATAGTTTCTCAGGCCACAACAGTGTACAGGCCCTCGACAAAGCCACAGGGGAAAAATCAAAAGGGAGTAAAACAACCATGGGGGCAGAATCAGAAGAAAAACTCTGGTAACATGAATAACCAGAATAGATCAATGCCCCCAAGGAAAGATATGGCAGATGTAATTGAAGATCCCATTCATAAACAACTGGCTCAGATGTCAGAAATCGAATTCAGAATTTGGATTGCAGATAAGATTAATAAAGTGGAATTAGGAATTCAAGGAGAAATTCAAAAGTTGTCTCAAGAATTTAACAAATTTAAAGACAAAACCACCAAAGATTTTGATGCACTGAAGCAAAAATTTTCAGCCCTCAAAGATCTGAAAAAAAACAGTAGAATCCCTCAGTAACAGAGTGGAGCAAGCAGAAGAAAGGATTTCTGACATTGAAATCAAAGCCTTTGAATGCTCCCAAACTCTCAAAGAGGAAGAGAAATGGAGAGCAAAAATGGATCATTCTCTCAGAGGGCTCTGGGATAATTTGAAGAAGGCCAATATCCAACTCACTGGAGTCCATGAAACTGATGAAGTCTCCTAGCTAGGCACAGAGGCCCTTCTCCATGAAATTATGAAAGAGAATTTTCCAGACATGGCTAGAGATTCTGAAAATTAGATATCAGACATCTTCAGAACCCCAGCACGACTCAATCCCAATAAGACATCCCCCAGGCATATCATAATTAAATTCACTAAAGTTTATATGAAGGAGAAAATTCTCAAAGCAGCCAGACATAAGAAATTCATTACCTACAAAGGGAAGAATATTAGAATGACTGCAGATCTCTCTGCTGAAACTTTTTAAGCCAGAAGAGGGTGATCATTGACTTTTAATCTCCTAAAGCAAAATAGCTTTCAACCCTGGATCCTGTATCCAGCAAAACTGAATTTCATTTATGATGGAGAAATTAAATACTTTAATGACATTCATATGTGAAAAAAATTTGCCATAACCAAACCAGAGCAGGATATTCTAAGACCTATCCTCCATAATGACCAACCCAATCCTCCACCAGAAAAGGAAACTCACTCAGAAACTTTTGATCAAACTCCAACTTCCACACTGGCGAAATGATTAAAAATGTCCCCTGGATTTTTGAAAAATTCGTTGCACAAAATTTTACCAGACTTATCAATATTCTCCATTAATGTGAATGGTTTAAACTGTCCTCTAAAGAGGTATAGGTTAGCTGACTGGATACAAAAACTCAGACCAGATATTTGTGGCATACAAGAATTGCATCTTAACTTAAAAGACAAATATAGACCCAGGGAGAAAGGATGGTCATCCATATTTCAGGCAAATGGTAATCAGAAAAAAGCAGGTGTTACAATTCTATTTGCAGACTCAATAGGCTTTAAACCAACAAAAGTAAGGAAGGATAAGAATGGTCACTTCATATTTGTTAAGGGTAATACTCAATATGACGATATTTCAATTATTAATATCTATGCACCCAACCAGAATGCACCTCAATTTATAAGATAAACTCTACCAGACATGAGCAACTTGATTTCCTCCAGCTCCATAATAGTCAAAGATTTCAACACTCCTTTGGCAGTGTTGGATTGATCTCGAATAAGAAGCTGAGCAAAGAAATTTAGATTTAAACCTAACCTTCCAACATTTGGATTTAGTAGACATCTACAGAACATTTCATCCCAACATAACTGAATATACATATTTCTTATCAGTCCACAGAACATACTCCAAAATAGATCACATCCTAGGTCACAAGTCTAACCTCAGTAAATTTAAAGGAATAGAAATTATTCCTTGGACTACCATGGAATAAAAGTTGAGCTCAGTAACAACAGGAATCTACATACTCATGCAAAAACATGGAAGTTAAATAACGAAATACGGAAATAACAACAGACCCCTCAGAAATTCAAAAAATCCTCAATGAATACTACAAGAAACTTCATTCTCAGAAATATGAAAATCTGAAGAAAATTGACCAATACTTGGAAGCACGTCACCTTTCAAGACTTAACCAGAGTCAAGTAGAAATGTTGAACAGGCCCATATAAAGTTCTCAAATAGCATCAAACATACAAAACCTTCCTAAAAAGAAAAGCCCGGGAGCAGATGGTTTCACGTCAGAATTCTACCAAACCATTAAAGAGGAATTAGTACCTATATTACTCAACCTGCTTCAAAAGGCAGAAAAAGAAGGAAGACTACCCAACACGTTCTATGAAGCAAACATCACCCTGATCCCAAAACCAGAAAAAGACCCAACAAAAAAAGAAAATTGTAGACCAATATCACTAATGAACATAGATGCAAAAATATTCAACAAGATCCTAACAAACAGAATCCAGCAACACATCAAACAAATTGTACATCATGACCAAGTCGGTTTTATCCCAGGGACTCAAGGCTGGTTCAATATCCATAAATCTGTAAGTATAATTCAGCACATAAACAAATTAAAAAACAAAGATCATATGATTCTCTCAATTGATGCAGAAAAAGCTTTTGATAATATCCAACATCCCTTCATGATCAGAACACTTAAGAAAATTGGTATAGAAGGGAAACTTCTCAAACTAATAGAGGCCATCTACAGCAAACCCACAGCCACATCTTATTGAATGGAGTTAAATCGAAATCATTTCCACTCAGATCAGGAACCAGACAAGGCTGTCCATTGTCTCCATTGCTCTTTAACATTGTAATGGAAGTTTTAGCCACCACAATTAGGGGAAAAAAGGCGATCAAGGTTATCCATATAGGGTTAGAATAGATTAAACTTTTGCTCTTCACAGATGATATGATTCTATATCTGGAAAGCACTAGAGACTCTACAACAAAACTCTTAGAAGTTATCAAGGAATACAGCAGCGTCTCAGGTTACAAAATCAACATTCATCAATAGGTAGCCTTTATATATACCAATAATATTCAAGTTGAAAAAACAGTTAAGGACTCTATCCCATTCACAGTAGTGCCAAAGAAGATGAAATATTTGGGAGTTTATCTATAAAAGGACTTGAAAGATCTCAATAAAGAGAATTATGAAACTCTGAGAAAAGAAATAGCTGAAAATGTTAACAAAGCTAACATCACCTTGATCCCTAAACAAGGGAAAGACCCAACAAGAAAAGGAAATTATGGACCAATGTCACTAATGAATATTGATGCAAAAATATTCTATAAGATCCTAACAAACAGAATCTAACAACATATCAAAAAAAGTATACATCATGACCAAGCCTCTCAAGGCTGGTTCAACATATGTAAATCTATAAATGTAATTCAGCACATGAACAAACTAAAAAATAAAGACCATATGATTCTTTCAATTGATGCAGAAAAAGCTTTTGATAATATTCAGTATCCCTTCATGATCAGAACACTTAAGAAAATTGGTATAGAAGGAACATTTCTTAAACTAATAGAGGCCTTCTATAGCAAACTCACAGCCAATATTGTATTGAATGGAGTTAAATTGAAATCATTTCCACTTAGATCAGAAACCAGGCAAGGTTGCCCATTGTCTCCATTGCTCTTTAACATTGTAATGAAAGTTTTAGCCATTGCAATTAGGGAAGAAAAGGTGATCAAGGGTATCCACATAGGGTCAGAAGAGATCAAACTTTCACTCTTTGCAGATGATATGATCGTATATCTGGAAAACACCAGGGATTCTACTACAAAACTTTTTGAAGTGATCAAGGAATATATCAATGTCTCAGGTTACAAAATCAACACCCATAAATCTGTAGTCTTTATATACACCAACAATAATCAAGCTGAAAAAACAGTCAAGGACTCTATTCCTTTCACAGTAGTGCCAAAGAAGATTAAATATTTGGGAGTTTATCTAATAAAGGATGTGAAAGATCTCTATAAAGAGAACTATGAATCTTTAGGAAAAGAAATGGCTGAAGATGTTAACAGATGGAAAAACATACCATGCTCATGGCTGGAAAGAATCAACATTGTTAAAATGTCTATACTATCCAAAGCAATATATAATTTTAATGCAATTCCTATTAAAGCTCCATTGTCATATTTTAAAGACCTTGAAAAAAATACTACTTCATTTTATATGGAATCAGAAAAATCCTCTAATAGCCAAAACATTACTCAGCAATAAAAACACAGCAGGAGGAATCACACTACCAGACCTGAGACTGTACTATAAATCAATAGTGATCAAAATAGCATGGTACTGGCACAAAACAGAGAAGTAGATGTCTGGAACAGAATAGAGAACCAAGAGATGAATTCAGCCACTTACCAATATTTGATCTTTGACAAACCAATTAAAAACATTCAGTGGGGGAAAAGAACCCCTATTTAACAAATGGTGCTCACATTTTTGAGGGCTGCAAATTCTTGTCTCCATGTGTCAAAATATTTGGTCATTTGGTCTTTGAATTCGTAGAATTCCTGAGATATCTTTTTGGTTACTGCTTGGAATTTTAGTTTCATCTTATTTGCTATCCAGATTCTATATTCAATTTCTGACATCTCAGCTATTTCTGCATGGAATCTTGTGCTGTGTCTGCCCCATTGATCTTGGGGGAGTTGATCTACTCTGATCATTCATATTGGCAGAGTTTATCCATTGATTTTGCCTCATGATTGTTTTTCCACCATTGCCTCTTGCTATCCTCAGAGTTGAAGAGGTGCCTCTCCAAGATTAGATCCCAGCAGGATCACTCTATTGCCCTCAAAAATGTGAGAAACACAGTAGAATCCCTCAGTAACAGAATGGAGCAAGCAGAAGAAAGGATTTCTGACATTGAAGACAAAGCTTTTGAACACTCCCAAACTCTCAAAGAGGAAGAGAAATAGAGGGCAAAAACAGATCACTCTCTCAGAGAGCTCTGGAATAATTAGAAGAAACCCAATATTCATCATATAGGAATCCCCGAAAGCGGCGAAGTGGCTTCACAAGGCACAGAGTCTCTTGTCTATGAGATTATGAAGGAGAACTTTCCAGACATGCCAAGAGATTCTAAAATTTAGATAGCAGACAGTTTCAGAACTCCAGCATGACTCAACCCAAATAAGACATCCCCCAGACACATCATAATCAATTTCACTAAAGTTAATATGAAGGAGAAAATTCTGAATGCAGCCAGATGACAGAAGGAATGCAGCCAGATGACAGAAAACGATCACCTACAAGGGGAAGAATATTAGAATAACTGCAGATCTCTCTGCTGAAACCTTTCAAGCTAGAAGAGTATGGTCATAGACTTTTAATCTCCTAAAACAAAATTGCTTTCAACCCAGGATCCTGTACCCAGCTAAACTGAGTTTCATTTATGACGGAGAAATTAAAAACTTCAACGACATTCACATGTTGAAGAAATTTGCCATTACTAAACCAGCTCTCTAGGATATTCTCAGTGCTATCCTCCATAAAGACCAGCGTAATCCTCCACCACAAAAGGAAACCCACCCAGGAAATTTTGATGAAATTCCAACTTCCACAGTCACAAAAGGATTAAAAATGTCCACTGGACTCTCAAAAGGCTTATCAATATTCTCAATTAATGTGAATGGCTTAAATTGTCCTCTAAAGAGGCACAGGTTGGCTGACTGGATACAAAAACTCAAGCCACATATCTGCTGCGTGCAAGAATTCCATCTTACATTAAAAGACAAATATAGACTCAAGGTGAAGGGATGGTCATCTATACTCCAGGCAAATGGAAAGCAGAAAAAAGCAGGTGTTGCAATCCTATTTGCAGATGCAATAGGCTTTAAACTGACCAAAATAAGGAAGGATAAAGATGAACACTTCATATTTATTAAAGGCAATACTCAATATGATGAGATTTCAATCATTAATATTTATGCACCCACCCAGAATGCACCTCAATTTATCAGAGAAACTCTAACAGACATGAGCAACTTGATTTCCTCCAGTTCCATAGTAGTTAGAGATTTTAACACCTCTCTAGCAATGCTGGATAGGTCCTCCAAAAAGAAGCTAACCAAAGAAATATTACATTTAAACTTAACCATTCAACATATGAACTTAACAGACATCTACAGAACATTTCATCCCAACAAAATTGAATACACATCCTTCTTATTAGCCCACGGAACATACTCCAAAATCAACCACATCCTAGGCCACAGATCCAACATCAGCAAATTTACAAAAATAGAAATTATTTCTTGTATCTTCTCAGACCATCATGGAATAAAAGTTGAACTCAATAACAACAGGAATTTGCATACACACACAGAAACATGGAAACTAAATAACCTTATGCTGAAGGATAGATGGGTTACAGACGATATTAAGAAGGAAATCACCAAATTTTTGGAACAAAACAACAATGAAGACCCAAATTATCAGAACCTCTAGGATACTGCAAAGGCAGTCCTAAGAGGGAAATTTATAGCACTGCAAGCCTTCCTCAAAAAAACAAGAAAGGGAAAGATGGTGGCCGAGTAACAGCTTCCCTGCAACTGGGCACAGCACGTCTGGGGAGACAGGACTCCAGAAATCTCTGGCCAATGGGCTCTGCCTATAATCATAACTTTTAGGATACAGGGAGCAGCAAGGGACTTCTGGACCCCAAGAGGAGGACAAAAACAGTGGAGAAGTGGCAAGTGGTTGCGAGTGTTTGATCGACCTAATCATGCCAGCAACCATGAGTATAAGCAATAGTGAGACTGCAAACCAGAAGGGCCTTACCTGTGAACTGTTTTGGTGTTCTTGGATTTGGCACTCAGTTGAACTGCCTTGGGGAGAGCTTGAGCAGAAGTGTGGAGAACTTTGGGCATTGTCTGGGGCCCCAGACTGAGCCACGAAGCTGGATGCAGGAAGCCATTGTGGAAGAACTGCCCCAGTAAGCTCCGCCCTCAGTGTCCCAGAGCAAGGATCGGGCAGGACAAAGTAACCTAGTGACTGAGCAGCCTAAAGGTGGGGAGTGAGCTGCCGTACAACCTTAATCCTTAGGAGCAGAGTGAGCCGGTTTTGGCACACTGGAGCATTGGGATGTTGCCCTGGGTAGAGTGCCGTGACATCACAGCTCATAGCAACCTCAAACTCCTGGGCTTGGTGCTGCCTAGACCTCCATAAGAGCTGTGCAGCAACCCCCAACTGGTGACCCGCACCCACCTGGCCTCTGCATTCCCTGACCAGGAACTGCGGGAGCCACGCAAATATGCATCCTCCCTCTTATGTCCTCCCAGCCTCCACACTAGAACATTAATCTGGCCAGAGACTCTGGTAGCTGTGTGCCCTCTGGAGCCCTCCCTGCCTCTGCGCAGAGCCCTTTTCCTGGCCAGAGACTGCTGGAGCCTTGGGCTCTTTGTGCCAAAGTCGCTGGGCGCCAGGCACTCCCTGAATCATGTGCACTACCCCCAGTCCTGTTGCTGGATCCGGGTGTGTCACACACCAGAGCTGCTTCCACAAACAGAACTCCCTAGCTAGAGCAGCCCCACAGGAACTACACAGGGTCACTCCCTACAAAGATACAGCAAAAATAGAGTGATCCTGTTGGGGTCTAATCATGGAGAGACACCTCCCCAACTCTGAGGACGGCCAGAGGCAATGGTTAAAAACAATCATGAGGTGAAATCAACAGAAAAACTCTGGCAATATGAATAATCAGAGTAGATCAACTTCCCCAAGGATCAATGGGGCAGAAACAGCACAAGACCCCATGCACAAACAAATAGCTGAGATGTCAGAAATTG
>CAUYPK010008153.1:0-10753 GCA_963574355.1 Loris lydekkerianus | reverse complement strand
TCTAATATTCTTCCCCTTGTAGGTAATGGTTTTCTTTCGTCTGGCAGCTTTCAGAATTTTCTCCTTCATATTAACTTTAGTGAAATTGATTATGATGTGTCTGGGGGATGTCTTATTTGGGTTGAGTTGTGCTGGAGTTCTCAAACTGTCTGCTATCTGAATTCCTGAATCCCTTGGCATATCTGGAAAGTTCTTCATCATAATCTCATGGAGAAGAGACTGTGTGTCCTGTGAAGTCACTTCGTCATTTTTGGAGATCCGTACAAGACGAATTTTTTTTTCTTTGAATTATCCCATAGCTGTCTGAGAGAGTAGTCTGTTTTTGCTCTCCATTTCTCTTCTTCTTTGAGGGTTTGGGAGCATTCACAAGCTTTGTCTTCAATATCAGAAATTCTTTCTTCTGCTTGCTCCATTCTGTTACTGAGGGATTCTACTGTGTTTCTCAGATCTTTGAGGGATGCAACTTCTTGTCTCAATGATTCACAATCTTTGGTTATTTGCTCTTTGAATCTGTTGAATTCTTGAGATAACCTTTGGAATTCTAATTCAATCTTATTTGCTATACAGATCCTGAATTCGATTTCTGACATCTCAGCTATTTGTTTGTGCATGGGGTCTTGTGCTTTTTCTGCCCCATTGATCTTTTGGGGAGTTGATCTACTCTGATTCTTTATATTGCCTGAGTTTTTCTGTTGATTTCGCGTCATGATTGCTTTTAACCTTTGCCTCTGGCCATTCTCAGATTTGGGGAGGTGTTTCTCCAAAATTAGACCCCAGCAGGATCACTCTATTGTTTTTTATTTTCTTTCTTTTTTTTTTTTTTTGGATTACTCTATTGTTGTTGGATCTTTGTAGGGATTGACCCTGTGTAGTTCCTCTTGGGCTGCTGTAGTTATGGAGTTCTGGTTGTGGAAGCAGCTCCAGTGTGCGACACACTCGGATTCAGCAACAGGGCTGGGGGTGGTGCTCACGGTTCTCTGTGCCTGGCATCCAAGGACTTTGGCACAGAGAACCCAGGACCCTAGCAGTCTCTGTCCAGGAGAAGGGCTCTGTGTAGAGGCAGGGAGGGCTCCAGAAGGCATGCAGCTTCCAGAGTCCCTGGTCAGATGGATGGGCTAGTGTGGAGGCTGGGAGGACACAGGAGGGGAGACACAGGGGTGTGTGGCTCCCGCAGTTCCTGGTCAGGGAATGTGGAGCCCCGGTGGGTGCGTGTCACGGGTCGGGGGTCGCTGCATACCTCTTATGTAGGTCTGTGTGGCGCCAAGCCCAGAAGTTTGAGGTTGCTATGAGGTGTGATGTCAGGGCACTCTACCCAGGGCAACAGCTCAAGGCTGCAGTGTTCCAAAACCGTCTCACTCTGCCCCTAAGGATTAGGGTTGTCAGGCAGCTCAGTCCCTGCCTTTAAGCTGCTCAGTCACTAGGTTACTTTGTCCTGCCCATTCCTTGCTCTGGGACTCTGAAGGCGGACCTTGTTGGAGCAGTTTTTTCACACAATGGCTTTTACTGAGCCCAGCTCAGTGGCTCAGTCTGGGGTCCCATACAATGCCCAAAATTCTCCACACTTTTGCTGAAGCTCTCTCCAAGGCAGCTCAACTGAGTGCCAAGTCCAAGAACACCAAAAACGTTCACAGGTAAGGCCTTTCCAGTTTTTAGTCTCACTGCTGCTTGTACTCACGGTTGCCAGTGTGATTAGGTCGATCGAACACACGCAGCCACTTGCCAGTTTTTTACTGTTTTTGTCCTCCTCCTGGGGTCCAGAAGTCCCTTGCTGGCTCCCTGTATCCTCAAAGGCATGATCATAGGCAGGTCCCACCAGCAAGAGATGTCTGGAGTCTTGTCTTCCCAGACTCGCTGTGCCCATTTGTAGGGAAGCTGTTACTCAGCCTCCATCTTTAATCCAATCTAATTTGTGTTTTTATTGCTGTTTTGTTCCAAAAATTTGGCAATTCCATTCTAAATCTCATCTCTAACCCAGCTATCATTCAGCATTAGGTTATTTCACTTCCACGTTTTTGTATGAGTATGCCTATTCCTGTTATTACTGAGTTCAACTTTTATTCCATGGTGGTCCGTGAAGATGCAAGGAATAATTTTTATTCCTTTAAATTTACTGAGGATAGACTTGTGACCTAAGATGGGATCGATTTTGGAGTATCTTCTGTTGGCTGATGAGAAGTATGTGTATTCAGTTTTGTTGGGGTGAAACGTTCTGTAGATGTCTGCTAAATCCAAATGTTTGATGGCTAGGTTTAAATCTAAAATTTCTCGCTCATCTTATTGGAGGATCTATCCAGCACTGCCAAAGGAGTGTTGAAATTTCCAACTATTTTCAAGCTGGAGGAAATCAAGTTGCTCATGTCTGTTATGTTAGAGTTTCTCTTAGAAATGGAGGTGCATTCTGTTTGGGTGCATAGATATTAATAATTGAAATATCATTTTGAGTATTACCCTTAACAAATATGAAGTGACTATTCTTATTCTTCCTTACTGTTGTTGGTTTAAAGCCTATTATGTCTGCAAATAGAATTGCAACACCTGCTTTTTTTCTGATTACAATTTGCCTGAAATATGGATGACCATCCTTTCAATCTGATTCTATATTTATCTTTTAAGGTAAGATGTGACTCTTGTATGCATCAAATAACTGCCTGAGTTTTTGTATCCAGTCAGTTAACCTATGCTTCTTTAGAGGAAAGTTTAAGCCTTTCACATTAATGGATAATACTGATAAGTCTGGTAAAATTTTGGGTATCGAGTTTTTTGAAAGTCCAGTGGACATTTTTAATCCTTTCCCTACTGTGGAAGTTGGAGTTTGATCAAAAGTTTCTGAATGAGTTTACTTTTGTGGTAGAGGATTGGGCTGGTCATTATGGAGGAGAGGTCTGAGAATATCCTGAAGAGCTGGTTTGGTTATGGCAAATTTCTTTAGCATATGAATGTCAGTAAAGCATTTAATTTCTCCATCATAAATAAAGCTCAGTTTAGGTGGATACAGGATCTGGGGTTGAAAGTTATTTTTGTTTAGGAGATTAAAAGTTGATGACCACCCTCTTCTGGCTTGAAAAGTTTCAGCAGAGAGATCTGCAGTCATTCCAATACTCTTCCCTTTGTAGGTAATAGATTTCTTAAGTCTGGCTGCTTTCAAAATTTTTTCCTTTATATTAACTTTAGTGATGTTAATTGTGATATGCCTGGGGTATGTCTTATTTGGGTGCAGTCATGCTGGGGTTCTGAAACTGTCTGCTATGTGAATTTCAAAATCTCTTGCCATTTCTGTAAAATTCTCTTTCATAAATTCATGGAGAAGAGCCTCTGTGCCTTGTGAGGCCACTTCATCACTTTCAGGGGTTCCAATGAGGCAGATATTAACCTTCTTTGAATTATCCCAGAGCTCTCTGAGAGAATGATCCATTTTTGCTCTCCATTTCTCTTCCTGTTTGAGAGTTTGGGAGCATTCAAAGGCTTTGTCTTCAATGTCAGAAATCCTTTCTTATGCTTGCTCCAGTATGTTACCTAGGGATTCTACTGTATTTTTCAGATCTTTGAGGGCTACAAATTCTTCTTTCAGTGTGTCAAAATCTTTGGTGATTTTGTCTTTAAATTCGTTACATACTTGAGGCAAGTTTTGAATTTCTCCTCGAATTCCTAATTCTTACTTTTGAATTGCTCCTTGAATATGTAATTCCAAATTTTCCTTTATTCTATTAATCTTGCTTGCAATCCAAATTCTGAATTCAATTTCTGACATCATGGCCAGCTGTTTAAGAATGGGATCTTTGGTTACGTCTGTCGTATCTTTCCTTGGGGGGGAGGGGTTGATGTATTCTGGTTATTCATGTTACCAGAGTTTTTCCACTGATTTCGCCCCATGATTGTTTTACACCATTTGATTTTTCCCCTGGAGCTTTGTTGAGGACCTGTACAGTGCTATGGCCTGGGGCTTTGGCCTGTACAGTGCTATAGAAACTGGAACCCTGTTTCGTGTGGTGGGGCTAAGTGGTTCTGTCTTGTTTTCAGCTGGTCTCTGTTTGACCCTAGTGAAACAGTTATTCTGGGTTGAAGTCTCAGCTGTGTAGAAATACCAGAACAAAGTCACCCTGCCCCCCACAGGCAACAATTGGAAAAGGAAAATCAAACCTTCCTACAACCACACACCCAGGGCACCACCTGAATAGTCCTTGGGCAATTGGCTCAGTTCAAAAAGTCCAAATCAATTGTCTCAGTCAGCACCTGTCTCAGGTGGGAGAGTTAAAAAGGTCTCTGGCAATTGAATCGCAGGGGTCTGGTGACTACTCAGATATGGCTTGCTCTGGTGCTCCATGCAGTCAGGAGGACCCACCTAGCAAATAGATCAGTCTGGGAAGGTTGATGCCTCCTTCCCCACCTTGCCCCTCTGTCACACCCAGTCACTGATAGCCCCATAGGGCTGTGACCCCGTTGCCTGTATTGAACAGATACTCCAGGGATTTGCACCTGCCTGAATCACCAGGAAATCTATTTCTGCTCATCCAGACCACTGCAGTCTTCTGTTATCTAGCAGGGGGAGGTAAGGCCTGACAACCCGGGGCACTTGATGGAGGCTGGCGGGTATTCATTCAGTTCCAGCCCCGGCCCTGATTCACGTTACTGACAGAACAGAACAGAACAACTTTGTGGGAATTTGTTTCTGTCACTGCTAAATTTCACTGCAGAAGAGAAGCTGTTTTGAGTTCCCAGAGCCTGTGCCTCAGGCGCTTTCTTTGCTCTTGCAGGTTTGTATTTGGTTAGCTGTCAATTCTAGCCACCTGTCTTCTTTTGTCTAAAGGCTGATGATACCCTGAAGGCCGGGTGCATCTTAGGTTCAGTAAAGTGGTCCTCTGGGTCAGCCCCACCCTGGGAACTTCCCAGCTCTGCATGTGCATTTCTAGTCCCTGCGCTCCACCCAGTACTGCCTCAGCCAAACCCTTTACTCACGGGGACTGTGTTTCCTCCCCAGATCTGTTCCATGGTGGTTGCCACCTGAGCAGATGCCTGGCCTTCTCTGGTTGCCCAGGGATACAGGGGTGTGGCTTCAGAATATCCGGGAGTGAGCCCTATTGTTGCCAAAAGATGGCTGCTGCTCTGCACCTTGGGACACTGCCGCTCCTGTGTGGTTCCGTCTCAGCCCACCATCCTCTCCTCACTCCTGTGCCACAGCGTCAGCACTGACCAGCTGAAGATTAGGCCCTGTCCACACCCCTTGAGAAATCACTGAAGAATCTGGACTCCTGGGGACAGGCCTCCAGACCTGAGAGTGAGAGTGGAGGGGAGTGCTGGGAGCTCAGAATTGCAGGTAGAGAATATATACAGTTTTATACAGTTTTATGCCTGGCAGGAGAATGCTGTGGCACCCTAGTAGGGGAGG
The DNA here is from genome assembly GCA_963574355.1 of Loris lydekkerianus. Taxonomy (NCBI): domain Eukaryota; kingdom Metazoa; phylum Chordata; class Mammalia; order Primates; family Lorisidae; genus Loris; species Loris lydekkerianus. Next base: position 5,370 of record CAUYPK010008153.1, on the reverse strand, counting down.
TGGGTCCAGTGTTTAGAGGGTCTCTTCTGTGGAGTGTAGTGGGAGGACCTTTGAACTCTGCTCGTTTGTTTGTGGGGCACTCTGAGCCATTCTCATGGGAGAGGGGACGCCCGTCCGCTTGTTGATGGATTTTGTGCATTTTGTTTGTATCCTTGGGGTCGCAACTCCCCTCAGCAGGGTTCATGTGTGTTCTTGAACCTTCTCTCTTGGTGCAGCTCAAATCCACCAGGTTACTTGCTAAATTTCTGTCCTTTAACTCTCCTTCTGGACGGGAGCCTTTATGGAAAGCTGGCTTCAGTCAGCCATCTTGTCTCCACCCCTGTCGTTTGTTAGCCTTTCGTTTGTCTTCCCCAGAGAAGGTTCTGTTTATGTCTCTTGCCCAGTGATAGATGGGATTGTTTACTCTTTTCTTGTTGATTAATTTGAGTTCCCCACAGATCCTAGTTATCAAACCTTTGTCAGATTCATAACATGCAAATATTTTTTCCTATTCTGAAGGTTGTGTATTTGCTTTGATTATTATGTACTTAGCTATGCAGAAGCTTTTCAGTTTAATTAAGTCCCACTTTTAAATTTTTGGTGCTGTTGCAGTTGCCACTGAAGTCTTCATAAATTCTTTTCCCAGCCTAACATCCCATAATTTTTCTAGGATTTTTATTGTTTTATGGCTTAGATTCAAATCTTTTATTCATCTTGAATCAATTTTTGTAAGTGGTGAAAGGTGTGGGCTCAGTTTCAGTCTTTTACATGTGGTTATACAGTTCTGCCAGCATCATTTATTGAATAGGGATTCTTTTCTTCAGTTTATACTTTTGTTTGGTTTATTGAAGATCAGATGGCTATAAAGACTGGTTTCATCTCTTGGTTTTCTATTTGGTTCCAAATGTCTATGTGTCTATTTTTGTGCTAATACCACACTGTTTTGATCAGTGTAGACTGGTCAAGTCTAATAGACTGATGCCTCTGGCTTTGTTTTTGTTACTAAAAATTGCCTTGCATATATATAGATATATATTTTATGTCTCCATATGAAATGGAAGAACGATTTTTTCTAGTTCTTAAAGTATGATGCTGGTATTTTAATGGGGATTGCATTGAATCTGTAGATTACTTTGGGAAGTATATACATTTTAACAATATTGTTTTTTCTCAGCCAGGAGAATGGTATGGTCTTCCATTTGATAATGTCTTCTGCTATTTCTTTTCTTAGGGTTTCATAATTCTCTTTATAGAGGTCCTTCATGTCTTTTGTTAGGTATATTTCTAGGTATTTCATTTTCTTTGAACCTACTGTGAAGGGAGTTCACATCAAATGTCTTTGATTTGCTTCTCAACTTGGCTCTTGTTGGCATATACACTGATTTTTATACCCTGAGATGTTATTGTATTTCTTAGTCACTTCTAGGAGTTTAGTGGTTGAATTTCTGGGGTTCTCTAAGTATAAGGTCATTGACTGTCAAAAAGCAAGAGTTTGACTTCTTTGGCCCTCATTTTGATGCCCTGTAGTGATTGAATTAGCTAGAATTTCCAGCACAATGTTGAATAGTAGTGGTTGTTAAAGACATCCTTGTCTGATTTCAGTTTTAAGTAGAAAAGTTTTCAGTTTTACTCCATTCATAATGATATTAACTGTGGGTTTGTCATAGATGGCTTCAATCAGTTTAATAAATATGCCATCTATGCCTATTCTTAAGTGTCCTTGTTGGAAAAGGATGCTCAATTTTATCAAATGCTTTTTCTGCCATCTATTAAGAAGATCATTTGGTCTTTGTTCTTGCTTTTATTGATATGATGAATTGTGTTTATGGATTTTCTTATGTTAAACCAGCCTTGCATTCCTGGGATGAAGCCTACTTGATTGTGGTATATAACTTTTAATGTAATCTATTAGCTAAGTTTTTATTGAGTACTTTTTTACTGATATTAATTAATAAAATTGATCTGTAGTTCCCCTTCTTTGTTGGACCCTCTCCTGGTTTTGGTATCAGGATGATGTTTGCTTTATAGAATGAATGTGTTGGGGCAGGTTACTTTCTACTCAGTGTTTTGGAATAGGTTCTGCAGTACAACTACAAGCTCTTTGTTGAAGGTTTCATAGAATTCTTGTGGGAAGTTGTCTAGTGCAGGGCTTTTTTTTTTTTGTTGGAAGCTTTTTTATTGTTTCTTTGATTTCAGTGCTTGATATTGGTTTGTTCAAGTGATATACTTCTTGGTTAAGTCTAGAGAGAGGGTGTGATTCCAGGTATTGATCCGTTTCTCCACATTGTTAAATTTCTGGGCAGAGTTTCTTGTAGTAGTCACAGATAATGTCTTGTATCTTTTTGATATCTGTTGTTATTTCCCCATTATCTTTTCTGATTGGGGTTATTAGAGATTTTACTTTTCTTTTTCTAGTTAATCTTGCCAAAGGTTTATTAATTTTATTTAGTTTTTCAAGGAACCAGGCTTTCTGTTTCATTAATTTTTCTGAGTGATTCTCTTGTTTTCAATTCATGTATTTCCAATTTAATTGTGGTTATTTCTTTTCTTCTGCTAGGTTTGGGATTAGCTTGCTCTTATTTTTCCATTTTCTTAAGGTCATTCATAAGGTTTGTTGATGTTCTCTCTTTCTGTTTTTCAGATGTAGGCATCTAATGGGATAAATTTACCACTTAGGACTGCATTTGCAGTATCCCACAGGTTTTGGTAACTTGTAGCTTCATTGTTGTTATGTTTGAGGAATTTAACAATTTCTTCATTTATCTTATCCTTGACCCAACTATCATTCAGCATAATGTTCTTTAGTTTCCACGTCTTTGTGTGGGGATAAAAATTTTTATTGGAGTTGTATCATTTAAATTTTAATTTTGTTGAGGTTTGATTTGTATCCTGGGATATGGTCTATTTTGGAGTATCTTCCATGGACTGTTGAAAAGAATGTGTATTCCTTATCTTTTGGATGGTATGTGCTATATATGTTTATCAAGCCCAGTTGTTCTAGCTTTACATTTAAGACTCTGATAACTTTGTTTAGTTTCTGTTTAGTTTCTAAACCAGGGGTCCTCAAACTATGGCCTGTAGGCCACATGCTGCCCACTGAGGACATTTATCTGGACTGCCAGGTGTTTTTGCCACAGCTGCCTGTCCTGCTTAGCAGCCCACTCATCCCAGCCCGCAGTGCACTTATGTGGAATGTGCACCAACTCTCTGACTCCACTCCTACTCTCTGTCTCTCGACTCCTCCTCTCAGTCTCTGGTATAATTGGAGGAGTCACCAGGTTGCCTGTGCAGAACCTGCTGCTGCCTAAAGACCGAGGTAAGAACAAGTTAGGATTTATTTTTTTCTTGAAGTTAGGAAGCCCAATTTTTTTTTTTTTTTAAATTTTTGCAGTTAGTAGGGCCTTTTTTTTTGCTGTTAAGGGGGCTTTTTTCTGATGTTATGAGGTCTTTTTTTTTTTTGCAGATAGGGGGTGCCTTTTTTGAAGTTAGAAGAGCCCTTTTTGAAGTTAGGAGAGCCTTTTTTTTTTTTTAGTTGGTTAGTTGGTTTGGTGTGGTTTCTTAGGGGGGTGCATCACAGTGATAATGCAAATAGTCAGCGCTCAGTGCTAATGCAAATTGCCAGTGCTCAGAGATAATTAAATGGTCAGAGCACAGAGGTAATGCAAATAGTTAGTGCTCAGTGGTAATGATAATTGTAAATGCTCAGTATTAATGCAAATCATTGGAGCTCAGTATTAATTCAAATTTTCATTAGTCAGTGTTATCACAAATGGTCAGTGCTCAGTGTTATTGCATGGGGGCCCAAACTGGTAATCTGCTTAGGGCCCCATGGAAACTTAATCCAGCTCTGCAGACAACCAAGGAGTAGGAAACCCAATTTAATTGACAGTAAGTGCATTTATATTCTGATTGCTATTCAGTTGTGTATGATGTTGTATGTTGTGTGCTGTGTAAGCCCTAGTTCACACTGTTGGGATCTCTGAGCAGTGCAAGCATAGGGCTGAACTCGCTTTAGATTCGGAAGAAAAAAGGCATATGTACCTTCTTTTTTCCTGCAGTGGAATCTGATCGCATGGGTCTTCTCCTGTGCAAGTTCACAGATTGCTGTGTGGTTAACACAGGGTAGTGTGAACTGGAAAGATGGTGGAGGAACTGGCTCTGTAATCGTGCCTGTTCCTGCACCACACAAGTGTGAGCCTGAGGTAAAAGTGGAGTTCTACCATATAAGCACTGGCGAGGCTTAAATGATGTGGACTGGCAAGGCTGCATTGATGGACACTGATCAGACTGAATTGATAAGCACTGATCAGACTGCATTGATGGGAAGTGCAGTCTATAGTCTCTGTGTGGGCAAAGTTATTGCTGATATATTGTTTTTGTAGTGCTATATATATATTGGTATTTTACTAATAGCAATTTGGAATCCCTAGGAAACAATGATATCAAGAAAGAGAAAAATTGATTCTGAGTGTAGGATATTCAAAGAACAGTGGACTTATGATTAATTTTTCATGTAGTACAAGGAGATAGCTGTGTGTTTGATATGCCAGAATATAGTGTCTATGTTCAAAGAATACAATTTGTGTCTACAGTATCAAACTCAACATAAAGATAAATATAATTGTTTGGTCGGAGAAGTGAGAAAAGATAAAATATTAAAAATGAAATATACATTGACAACTCAGCAAAATACTTTTGTTAAGCAGAAACAGCTAAATACTTCATCACTGCAAGCAAGTTTTCAAGTTGCCAAGCTAATAGTGTGCATTGGCAGACCATTTGTGCAGGGAGAATTTGTAAAGAATGCCTTCTTTCTGTTGTCAAAGAGACGTGTCCAGAGAAGGCCAATTTATTTAGTACAGTGAGTCTTTCAGGACCCTCAATTACATGAAGGATTGAAGAAATGGGAGACAATTTGCATCAGGATTTGAAAAACTTCACAAAAAAGCTTTCCTATTTTTCCCTGGCACTCGACATAAATAATGATGTTTGTTATTCTGCACAACTTCTAATTTTTATTTGTGGGACAAATGACTATTTCAAAGTCACAGAAGACCTTGCTGCACTGCAAAGCAGCAAAATGACAACTACAGGAGAGGATATCTATGCAAAGGTTTGCCAAACTGTGAATAGTTTGGAGCTGGACTGGGCAAAACTAGCCAGTATGACAACTGATGGTGTTCCTTGCATGATGGGGTCTAAGAAAGGAGCAATTGCTCACATTAACCAAGAGATGGACAAACATACACATTCTCATCCAATAGCCATACACTGCCTCATCCACCAACAAGCGCTGTGTAGTAAATCACTGAAGTGGGACTCTGTTATGAAAACTGTGGTATCTTGTGTTAACTTCATTAGAGGTAATGCACTAAACCACAGACAATTTCA